>JAPDSC010083636.1:0-15417 GCA_026290005.1 Latrodectus geometricus | reverse complement strand
GTAATTTTACTATACAATGCTTGATTATCTTCTATTCTGAAATATTTTTGCAGAACTAGGAGATAGAATAAATGGAAGTTTATTTATAAATTTATAAGTTTCGGGTAATTTCTATCATGATTTTTACTTTTACATTTTATAAAATTTTAAACATTAAAAATAGAAGCAAACCTTTAATCATTTATTAGCATTACATATTTTCTAATTGTTACAAAAATGCTAGATTTCTACTAACAGAATTGTTTCTGATATTTTTTATGCATCAAACACATTTCCGTTGCATTTAATTTGAAACAAAAATTGTTATTGTCTTACAAAAAGATGAATCAGTCAGCATAATTATTTATATTGAATTACTGAATATGAAAAATAAAAAAAAATTATATTGAAAATTTGAAACAAATATAAAAGATAAAATGGTTAACAATTAATAAAGGTAAGAAAAAATTAGTTATACGATTAAAAACTATAAAGATGAAAGAAATATGATAAAAAATTTAATGACCAGCATAAACAATTAATGTAGTATATTTCACATAGTTATGTAGATCTTTTATTACGTTGTATTTAAAACTTCGTCATATAATAACAAAATAATTTCAGTTAATTCATAATATACTTTAAAATTCAGAACAGAGAAAATGATGAAATAATTGTTAGTTAAATTAAAGATAAAACATTGAAAACATAAAGAAAATACATTTTTCCAAGAATAATATTAAGGTGGCATACCTAATTTAACTTGCCTTGATGATTTATTTAAAGAGTAATTAAATTTATAGAGATTAAATACAATTATTTATCAACGAATTTAAAGGTTATTTATAAATTTAGAAAAATATTATACTGAAAATACACAAAAGAAGTTAGTTTTGCATGGCGAAATTCATGCGAAATAAATTTCAACGCAATATCCAATAAATCCTTGCTGTAAAACTGTTGCATATTGCAAGCGTTTTCTAAGTATCATATACGCTACATCTAAAAGCAAAACATATATTGACAAATGTCTTATGATCCGCCTTAGCTATATTCTAATGCAAATATTATCAAAAAATGGGTCTGGATAAAAACTTCTGGTGCATTACATTTTTCTCATTTCTTAAATCGGTGGAAAGCAGTAAAATACTACATTTTTACATTCAAGAACAGGTGTGTTTTTTAACCAAATCTACTTTAGAGAACTTTTTTTCCCTAGAAATTCAGAAATATATTCAGTAAACAGGTTGAACGCAAAAGTAATGATTCGTTTCTTCCATCATAAATCATTGCTTTCTTGTTTTTTTATCTTATCTAGCGGGGAGAATAGTAAAAACGTAATATATTATTTAGAGATGTATCTTTTCAAGACTTTATTTCAGAAATAAAATTATTATCAACTGCTAAAAGTAACATGCATAAAATTCTTTCTAATTTATTCCATGAAAAGTTGAGGAAAAATTTAAAATTATACTTTTAAAATACTCATCTTTTGATTTATTACTGTAGGGGGTTTTATGATAGTAAGCATTTTTTAGGAAAAAATATAGAAAAAATATCAGTGCAACGTTAGAATTTTAATATTTGATAAAACTGATGTCACTTACAAAAAACTTAAGTATTTTATATTGAAAAAAGCTTACTAAGGTGAACTGTCAAAATTTTACTTTCATTATAACTTATAAAAACACCTAATTTAAAATTCTGAAAATTCTTGTCAAGTATAAGGAAGATTAGATAATTAAATGTTGAGTTGATTTTCATGTTAAGACAAAACTGCCCAAAGCTGTTGACTTCTTAATAAATTTTCAGCGTAAATATCATAAAAAATTTCTATTATGACCTTAACTATTACAGCAAAATTCTTTTTATAAGTATATATTTCAAAGACAAAATTTGTAGTCGATAAAGTTAAGTAATTTCTTTTTCAACTATGTTATTACTAAAAATTAATATAATCTCATGAATATGTTAATGTAAGAAAACATTCAAACCTATATTTGTAAATAAATACTGTAACTTAATGAAATGAATGTGCAATGCAAATCACCAGCAGCAATTTAACCAAAAAAAAATGGGTTTTTATCGATAGAAATTATTGAAATTTTGTTTATGATATTTAGCCCAATAAGAAATACTGAATTGCATTTAAATTATTTTTTATTTCCTTTAAAATGTTTTCTTTAAATTATAATCGGTTACATCGTATCAGGTCAAAAATTAGAAATTAGGTAGTAAATGTACAAGTATCATATGAAAAGAACCCGAAGAAAAAATTCTTGTTCAATTACTTGTTCATGAAAACAGAAGCAAGATTACTAAAAAATTCTAATGATACTGTTTTTAGCGAATAATGTCGTTTGACTGAGCACTAAGGTGTTCTAAAAGTGGCGTTTTCTAAAAGAGGAAGAACCTGAAATTTGTAGCTATCATAATTAAATATAATACAATGCATATTCTCACAATTGATTGATGCTTCACAATGTTCAATAGATATTTCTTGAGTAAAATACAAGCTTTTGACTCAAACTACTTGAAGTGAGGGTTTTATCCATTAAGTTAAAAAAAATAGTGAATTTTTCCTGGGGTGTTAGTGACTGAAAGCTATTAAGATTTAAGTTGTGTTTATAGCTATCCTTTAGTCATCAATCCTATGTTCACTTACTTAGCAATATTAAGAAAAAAGTCAAAGTAGTAGGTCTTGATTTTGATGCAGTTAAATCTTGAATTTCTTCAAATAAAATATATTAACGATTTCCACTTATTTGAGAAATAGCACGAACTTTTATAAAATAAGTAATGTTCAAATTTGATTTTCAATAAATATCTTGTTCAATTAATGTGAATTTTACGTACACTAATTTTTGACTTCAAGCAATAACTTTAATCATTTCTAATATTGAAAACTATAATATAAGAAGAAATAAGCATAATTTTCTGCTTGTTTACTTTCAATAAAATGTACATTGTTGAATGTATGTATTTATATACAAAACCAATGTACAACAAAATATTAAATTGCTAAAGCAATTTCCATCGCACAAATGAATGTTGGTGTATACGATATGAAACCTTTGAAAGAGCAAACACCCTGCAACCATTGTTGGAATGGTCCATGATGGAGGGGGGAACCTTATGGTTTGGAGAATTATTTCCTGGCATTTACTGTATTCATTCACCAATATGGAAGATAGATGGATTAATATATGAACGCATCTATTCTAAAGGACTATATATATGCACTTTTTTCCTAAGGATGGTGGCCTTTACCCCCAAGACAATGCCAGGTGTCATACAGCTGGTTGTATGTGCATGGTTCGAAGACCACCAAGTTGAGTTCACTTTTCTCCACTGACCTACAAATTCTTCTTACTTAAATCCTTCAGAACCATTTCGATCGGGTTATTCGTGGCATGAATCCTCACGCAATCACTTAATCACCAATCACTTAATCTAGATCAGCTGGCCGTGGCACTGGAGTCGGAATGGCTCGACATCTCTGTGAACAATTTCAGGAGCATAATCGACTCGTCTCACAGCAGGCCGTTCGTTGAAAGGTGGTTATTCTAGCTTTTGGCAGGTGGTAACACTAATATGATTGGATAAACTAATATCAAATTAATGCTAATTAATACCAGAAAAAATTAAATCATTTGTTTCAAATAATTAAAAAAGATAACTTGTAGAATAGAATAACACAGGTGGAGTATAAAAATAATTAAATTCATTAAAATTAAATATCCATAGAAGGTCTATTTTGAATTCTCTTAAGTAAAACACAATAAATCGTAAAAGTTAATTAATTCATTGAAGAAAAGAAATGTGTTCTTTGAAGTTCAAAGTATATTTAATTCTTTTTTTTCATCTATTGAGTAGATCAGTGATCTAAGTTTCGTCTTTCTGAAAAAAAAAAATCATAGATATAATTACAATTTTTGAAAGCATCGTTCGATATCCACTTTAAGCAATAAGTGCTGGTAGAATTTCTCCTCATCTGCGAAAAATGATAATGCAACTACAAATTATTCAGCCACTGTCATTTAGAGATTGTACTCATATTTTTTATTTTAATATAATTATTTCTTTTATGATGTTCAATAATTAACCATTATTCAATGGAATCAAATTCTCCATTAAAAACTCCTTTGAATGCAAAGTATTTTTTACTAGTTACTCTCATCAATGCTTAACCAGTATTTCATTATGACTTTTATTTTAGAAACAAAAATGATATTAAATAACAACTTAAGTTTGATTTTTGAAAGTATTTCAATATGACATTGCACTTTAATTTATATTCAAAAAGACACGCACTAAAATTATGTAGATGTCACAGAAAAGAAATATGAATATTCATTTGAACTCGACAGCATTGATTTAGTAATGAGTAATCGATCTAATCGAAAAACTGAGTTTCATGGATAACATATACATCATCCTAATTATAAGCAATTCTAAATGAAATGTACTGAAATACCAGCTTGCCAATTGTTGTTGACTTTATGTAAGTATAGTTTAAATCTAGTTGACAGATATTGATTGGTTACAATTTAACAACATATTAAGTGAGAGAATTTGGAAAGTGGGTTTTTTTTTATGAACATTTGAACATTCTGATGTAATAAATCATTTGTAATAATATTAAATTCTCAGGTATTTAATTTTATACTTGATTCCTATGTCAGTGGTGCATATTTCGATAGAATACTTTATCTTTAGAAAAATTTTTATTTACGTTATTTTGTTATGCAAATGTTATTAGGTTCAACACAGAAGAACATTTAAGCTCATTTTAAATAGATTTACCATGTTTTCGAAATACTATAGGTATTTACTTATCTGGAGTACTTTTATTGACAAGCATAAGATGTTGACTAATGTTGTTGATTGTTTTGCCAAATTTTATCAATTTTGTTTTCTTGTAAGTAATGTCAGGATCTCTCTTGATATTTTTATTAAAATTCTTAATTTCTATGCTAACTATTGATAGATTATCATTGTGACAAAGTATCATTTAAACTTAAACTTTAACATTTAAACTTAAAATTAAAAAAAAAGGTAGAATAAAAGATTTACCGTTTTTTCTTTCTTCTAGAAATATGGCAACAGTCCCTAAAAATAATCCTTAATTAAGATTTAAGATATACACATTGAGCTAACAGTGAATATTTTTCAAATAATATGTTAATATTATATGCACAGTTAATCTGAATTAATTATATTAAATAATTTTTGTTAGTGATAGTTTCAGAGTGGGTTCATCAAATTAGATTGACAAAAATTACTTAAAGAAGTATAATGACACATTCCAAGAGTTTTTGTACATCTAATAATAACATTTATCCCGACAATAATCTTAGCCAATTACTTTTACAGCATGTTATTTCTAGGAAACACACTAATACCACTTCCATTCATGTGTATGACGAACACGAAGATAAAAATTTAATGTCAAGCAATTCTCCAAATATTAAAAATGAAAGCTGGTTTATTGATTTTAGCATTACCTCCTTTGTTAATAATTGGGGACACAAGTTGTCCCTCCACCATTTTTACTAAGCTAATATCAAAGCTCCTTTAAAAGTAATCCTCTTTGTAAACAAAATATTGAAAAAAAAAGATGCCAAACCTGAAGGAAATGTTTCAGTGCGTAATAAAAATTATTGGGGCGTATCCCTTACGATTTTTTTTAATATTTTACCTTCACTCTTTTGGAAAAAAAAATAAAAGCTTATTTTTATCTTTTCTACAAAGAAAAAAGAAAATTTAATGAACGTGTCTATTTTTATACCATGACTGAACGGTGAATGGTCTGTATTTTATTCGTACTTAAAGGTTTTTCAACCGAGATGAACTGTAATTACATAGTTATTACTTTGTGCTGCAGAAAATTGAATGATTGGTTCTGTATTTATTATAAACTTGAGATCATTAATATTTTACACTAAGTAATTTGTTTTATCTGTTTCAATAAGCTGAAGTTGAAATTAAAGTATCAAAGAATATATTTTAAATGTGCGTCTATATAAATAGCTCTTTTTATTCTTTTCCGAAAATCTTATTTTTATTTGATGTTTATGATTTGCCAGTGCAAAACTAAACTTAAATGTGTTTTTGAATTTAAAGATTTTCTTATTCAAAATTTATTAATTTGAAATTTAATTTATGCCATTAAAAATGTTTGTTTTTGTAATTTTGATAAGAAATTGAAAATAAAAAGATATGAATTCTATTTCATAAATTAAAAAGTACATAAATGGGTTTATTATACTTTATTTCAAGAATTTATTCATGAATATATTTCGATATTACGTGTCGCTTTTTATTTTTAAAAAAAATAGAAAATAAAATTCTATTGCACAGATTTTAAAATCTGAAAAACATGGTATTTAAACACATAGTTGGCGTTTCAATAAATTTAATATATTAAATTTTTAGCATTAATATTTTTATAAGGAAAATTCTCACTTACACTTTTCATATTTTTTCAGTCATATTTTTAAAACGTCTTCAATGTTCGTACACCAATAATATGAAAAATTAGTGAAATTTGTATTTTTATTTCAAAACATTTTACTATAATTTTTATAATAATTAACTTATTATTATGATGATATTCAAGCTACAAATCAAAGATTTTTATTTATGATGGAAATTCAATTTTTTTATTGGATATAATTATAGCCCAAAAAGGAAAAAACAAAAATAAAATTTATTTAAAATTTAATAATCTATTTAATTTTACATTTCGAAACTATCCAGTTTTGAAATTAAATTTTGGCTTACAAGCAATTTGAATTTTTGTCTATTGTAATTGTAATCAAGGATCGACCATATTATAAGTTTAATAAACAAATATATCATAAAATATATGTTAAATAAAAAGCAATCGTATGTTGCATAGTAATTATTGTACTAATTAACAATTCCATCATACAGTTACTGTGTTGGAATTCTCGATGCAACATTAAAGCACTGTTACGAAAAATGTAAATATTTATTTGAATGTCTTATATTTTTGTTTAATTGATTGATTTGTTGTATTATTATAATTTAATTTATCAAATGGTTCTCTGAGCAGAGTTTATTCCGTAAAAATACCCGATTTCAGATTTGAAAAATAAAAATATGTGCACCTAAGATAACTTGGCGATATTTGGCAAAATGTTTGACAACTTGGCAGCTTTTTCAGTGAAAAAAAAGTTGCCATTTCAACAGTTACAAGTTGAGAATAGCAATAACGGTTGAATTACCATATTTTTTCCCCCAATGGTGGGCACTTGGGTGATTGGCCCTTTCACGCCACTACAAGGCCGGAAACTGCTACTCATTTACCGTTTCTGGTGGGCACCTGTGAACCAAGTAACATAGGCGAGTAGCACTTCACACGTCACATCACCACAAATACATTTATAGGGCGAGACACATTTATCCATCATCTGAAGAAAGGTCAAGAAACGCATAGGAAGAGAAAGTACATTCATACCCAAGCCGGGATTCGAACCCAGGTCCTCCCCATCCGTAGTCAGTTACGCTAACCACTGAATTACCATAAACTTAGTGTATGAATATTCTGTAAACATTCAGGGTTCATAATGAAGAGGTATATGTTTCAGCCAAGCAGTGAGTTAATTGAAATGGAAGCCTGTGCTATTAGTCTTGAAAGTTTATGCACTTATATTCTGCACTATAAAAATTATAAAGGTTTAAGCCTATGTAAAAGCTTAAATTTTCAGAAATTATAGTCATTATGGCTGATATATGTGTGAATAAAGCGTTTGCACAGAAGAAAAATTAATATCTGAATCATCCCATTCTCTTTACTATAAAGAAAATCATAACAGAACAATAAAGACGCACGACCAATCTGATGTCAAACTGGACATGTTTTCTTAAAATCACTTCAGGAAGAATGCTATTCTTTATGTTTGAACCTTTTGTGCAATGTTATCTGGAGCAATTCATGTAAAAAAAAATTTACATATAAATATCTTTTAAAAATTTAATTACGTCACTTAAAACACGTTTGCTTTCTGTAGTAAATATGCTCCACATATCCAATTTTTGACAGTTTTATTAGTCATTATGGAACTTAGGATGGATTCGCAAACATTTGATGTTGTACACAAATGCAATGGATCTGCAATGGATAGACAAATGCAATGGATATGCAAGCATTAGGTTTTTTTAGAATGTTTTATGCTCAGAAAAATAATATACGTTACAATTTTAAAATATTCACTTATTAGTATAGAATAGTCAGATCACCAAGAAACAAAATCCTTTTGTAAAGTGTAAAAATTACTCAATCTTTAAATACAATTGAAATGACAAACTACCAATAGCTATGAACTCATTGGCTACAATAAAAATACATTTGAGCAACATTAATTCTAGAAGTATCTATCTAATAAAATTCTTTGAAGGCTATAGTAAAAGAAGTATTTTTATTATATCCTTCAAGGAATTTCATAGTAGTTAGATACTTCTGTAACTAATATTGCTTAGCTAAAATATTAAACTTGGTAAATTTGTGGCTTCCTTGATGGCAAGCAAATCACTTTTCTTTTTTATTAATCAAGGAAGGATGTCTAGAGACTGATTAAAATATACATGAGACTTACTTCCCAAAACCACCTAGTTCTGTTGTAATACCTTAAGTATTACCTAATACAAACACTTTGATTTACTCTCAGGAATCTTCTATAAGGTTTTCGTTTCTTATTTCTCATTATTTAAAAGCAAGTCTAGAACAGAACGATTTTCATAGTAAAAGTAAAGAGAATTTTCAGAATTTCATTTTGTACTAACAAAAATGACCTTCTAATTTCAATTTTGATTATTTTTCTAATTGATTTTAGTTTTCTAACTTGTAGTGGATAATACAAGTATATTTCTGTTGATAAATAGCACTTTTTGGGAGAATACAGTTTAATTATTTCTGAATTCATTTGTTTTGATAACTGATATAGCAACTTTCCTTATTCTCATTTTATTATACACAGATAATATATTTCTTATTAAAGTTAAATATAAGTTTCTAAATTTTTTAATGAATAGAGGGTTGTTGATTTTTCTGTCAGTGACACAAACAGTTACTGCAGTAGTCATATCAGTACTCATAACGTCATTAAACTCATAAATTAATTTTAACAGATGATATTTCTTTTTAAAATATATTTATTTATTATTTGCTAAAAAGATTTTAAAAATTTATTTTTCTATTATTGTAAACATTATTACAAATTTTCATGCTATACTTAGAACTTTACTTAAAGTTTTCATTCAATGAAAAATATAAAAATATCAAATAATTTTAAAGACAAATTAATATTTAATAATTTATTCATTTTTTTATACATATATGTATTCTAAAAAAACAAATAATATATAACTCTACTTTTATTCATTTTTCCTGTAAAAAATCTTATATATCATAAAATAATGAAAATCGTAATAATTAATTGAGAAATTTAATATGATGTATTCAATTTTTCAAGAACTATTGGGCTCGATAATTGATTTTAACAATTGTTTGTAGCTTGTATAAGCTAAAGTCCATATTTTAACATATGTAATCATATAACAATTTTAACCGTGGTAATGTATATTAGAGTTAACTACTAATTCATTTTATTGAGAAAATAAGAAGAAAAAATTAAAAGCAATTTTCTCCCAACTTAATAAACTCCGATTTTCGTTGTGTAAATATTTAAACGTTCCCTTTTTCCTGTAAGCCACAATATCAATACGCACTGATGCCATTAAAGAAAAGAAATGTTTAAAAGAATCCTCCAGGTGTTTCTGTATGTACATGAAGTCGTTTGTTTTACCCTTATTGGATGAGCAACTATGTTTTCTTTTCGATGAGAAAATATATCGCTAAGTGGAAGATTTAGCGCCCATATGAGATCCAAACATTTTGTTTATAGTTTCATTAAATTATTTAAGATGTTATCGTATATTTGAAGGTAAACAAAAACGTGTATCTATTATGTCATTTTAATATTTGCTTTTCAATTAATTTTTAGGTTAATAAAATACTGAAGAGAATATTTATTTACTTTATTTATATTATAAATTAGTTTTTCACACGAGATAATAGTGGAAAAATAAATTCATTACATTTTTACAAACAAAACTCAGTTAACATTAATTATATTGTTATTTAAATATCTATTTATTTCATTATAGTTATTTGAATAGTGAGTTTTATAATTCATTTGACAAGCTAATATCATTTTTTTTCTTATTTTAGTATCAGCAACTTTAGCTTAAAATGCATCTCAGAAAATAAATATACGATAATAAAACATTTACAAAGGGAAAAATATATTAATTAGGGAAATATGTGCTTGATTTGAATAACTTTAGGGAATTTAAATTCAGCTTTAATATATTATCATATGTACTCTAAAATACAAAACAATGGAAGTTTCCCAGATATCATTTTAAAAAAATATATTAAATATAAGAGGAATAAAGGTTTTGATACAATAAACATATTTCTTGTTTTAAAAATAGTGAAAATGAACTGTTGAAAAATGGCTTACAAATAGAAAACATTCCTTTTACTTTTTATAAATACTTTTTGCATTTATATTTTTTTCCTTATCACAATGAATATTATGAAATATAAATATTTTATAGATAAATATTTTTAATTGAGATTTTTGGAATGCATTTTGAAATGAACATTTCAGTCCTGAATAACTAAGAGGAGGGTTTTCAGTAAATGCAATTTAAAATAACATTAAATTTTCCAGTATTTTAGAAGGAATGTATTACTGAAAAACATTCATGAAAAAACTGTCTTTCGAAGTCAGTATCAGAAATATCATCCATTGAAATTGTCGGACAATGATTCGATACGTAGAAAAATAAGGCTTATCTTTCTTTTGCTCATCATGAAGTGGTCAAAATACAACGGCATCATATCAATAATTATTCGAAAATATTGAATATTAATTCAAAATAAGCCCATTGCAAAATATGTTTTTTATTTGCATTATGCAAAGTGTCCAAAACAAAACGATCTAATTTGAAAAATCTGGGATGCAACTTTGATAAAATATCTGTAGAGAAAGCAAATGCTTAAACTTGAAGTTATGAAATTTTGTTTGTTCCTCCTAGTAAGCAATAGAATCAAAGATTTTTAATCAATATTAAGTTTTCTTCAAGTTTCCTTTCGAATCAATGGCTTAATTGTCTCGATTGCAGCTGTAGTTTTTATATTTGAAAGTATTGACTTTTAATTTATTTCCAAGTAAAATATATGTAATTGAAAATAATTTCAAAAGAGAGAAAATATACAGTGTACGAATATAAGGTGCCTGGGGTGGTTTGGAATTGGACAGCTCTTATTTTTTCAATTTTACCGATTATTTCAATTTTGAACACTTTAGTTAAAAATGAAAATAAATTATGATTAAAACTGACTTAGAAGGACATTTTAAACAAAAATTCCACATCCCATCTTGTTCCAAATTCCATCTTTTAAAAAAACTTTTTTTATTACAAAGTACATAATTAATAATATATGAACATAAGCGGCTGAATTCGTTAACCCTAAAGAATAATAAATTTTGAAAAATATTTCTCTCTTTATATACTTATGTAAAATAGGAAATGTTATTTATCTTTAATTTTTAATTCAACTGTAAGTTCAATAAAAACAATTCACTTTTAATTTTGTCTTAATTATATAAAAGTGTGTTCAAAAAGTTTTCTTATGTGAAAAGAAAATTTAATATTGAATTAAAAGCAGTTTTACTAATATTATATATATTTACATGGTATAAAATTAAACTTTTAAAATAAACATTTCAATCATCAGTATATTTCATTAGATGTTATTAAAATGTTTACTTAATAGGAAAATTCATTTATATAGCTCCAAATAAACATATTACATATATAATATAGAATAGAGTATATAGTAGCATATATAATATTTTAATGTTCCCATGTCTACAATATTGCATTATTATAATATATAATTTATTTTTATTTAAGCACCTGAACTTGTCTCTTAAAATAAAAATATATTTAAAGAAAATTACTTTTTAAGGCACTAAAATATTAGAGATTGAGATTTATAATCATAGTAGCTAGAGAAAACGTATTGGGCAAATGTAAAATTATCTAGATTTGCACTGGTTACCGAAAAATAAGAAAAAATTACAAAAATAGCTATAACTCTCCTAAAAATAAGCCAATCTTAAGGAAATTTTAATATGATGGTAAGTAACAGCAGCTGACAATATGCAAAATAGCACTGCTGTTGTCAAAATACATGATTTGAGAGGAATATAAAAATGAATGCCTCAGAGCAAGTTGATGATTGTCGCTGCTTGTCTGAGATTGTAAATCTGGTATAGCGATATTCTAACAATAACTACCAGGCATCATTGGATCAAAAACTTTCGATGGAAGGTTACTGATAGACTAGTGGCAGGTCAGGGTTATATTGAAGTGGCTAGATGTAAGTCCGTCGGTGAATCATAGATTTTGGGAACAATTTCTAATTAAGGACTCGGCAGTCAGGAGGTTCAGCTAAGGATGGCCACACTCTACTACGCGTGCTGATGACTAAATTTCTCATTATGTGCATGCGGAATAGAACTGTAACTCCTGTTGAGTTCAAATGCTCCCTCGCTGTAAGCTCCGGAAGGTTGGTATCCAGATCAGCTGTCAAAGGTTTCCAAACGCGACGACCAGTCAACTGCACCCCGTTAACGTCTCGTCATAGGCGGGGACGTTTGTAATTGACACATCAACATATCCTCTGAACACGTGATTAATGGAGACTTTTCTCTTTTCTGATGAGTCCTTGCTTAGACTCCAAAGTGTTTGTATTTGAATTTTATTTGGGGAGAACCTGCAATTTTTTTCATCCATCAAACATCAGTGAAAGAAATGCATACGGATGATCCAGTGTCTGTGTTTGAGGCAGTTTCTATTTAGATAGACTCACAGATCTCCATATCTTTTTCCGTAGTAATGTTAATGGTCACACCTACAGAGTTGATCCAATTTGCTTAAGTACGTCCTTATGCCGGAATGTATGCAGTGAACAGCATGATCACCTTACTTTAACCCAATCGAGCATGTTTGTGAAACTGTAGGTAAACGTGTAGCAGCTCTAAATCCTTCTCATAGTACCATAACCACGCTTTCAACTGCTTTGGAAACACATTGGTGCAATGTCTCGCGTTTCCTACCAATTAATAACCACATAATTGAGAAATCACACATCCTGCATGTGCTGTATTGATTCTCGGGGATGATCGTACTCCAGATTAAAAGTACTTTTTCTATACCAAATTTACCCCTTCCAATTCTTAATTGTATACAAATGCTACTTTTCATAATACCATAATTGTCTGTTGATTATCATTTTATGCTATTATCTACCTTCCTATGCGTTGTATAATGTGCATAAGTTTCATTAAATTTCACGCATAACTTTTTTGCATTACCATCATTTTTTTGAATTTATAATAATAAAAGTATAACCAACATATCACACACTTAAGCCGGTAATAAGCTTTACTGGCTTAAGTGTTTAAGATTAAAGGCAGTCAACGAAAAATCAATAACTAAATTTGTAACATGTTAATAAAAATTCCTGGCTAAACTATCAGTAATATTTTTCTACGATTTATGATTTATATGATAATATATTTAGTTTTAAACTTGTTAGCTTTCTTAGCATTTAGCAAAGAAATAGCAATCAGATATACATAACTGAATGAAATTAAATTTTCAATGTTCAAAAATAGTGCTGACAATTGAATAACTGTGAAAATATATTCTAATAAAAATTCTTATTTAAATTTTACTCTGAAATATAGTCCTTAGTATAAACCAATGATAATTTGTATATGATACATTTATACATATGTGACAAATGATCAAGTAAATTATCGTGTTAAATTTAATTTATATGTGAAGATTGCTTCATTATTAATAAATGGATGTAAAAATTGCTTTTTTTAAGCCTAATTTCAATTTTATTTATAATATTTTGTATCGTGAATGATTTAAGAAACATCACCAATTTTTGAAACAAAATAATGAATGTTTTCAAACTGTAAAACAAAAGAGAATATCTTTCTATAAATAAAATGCCCTTCAAGAGAAATTACTAGATCCAAATTTTAGCAGAAAGAATCCAACACCTTTACCCTTTTCGTAAATTGATGTGAAATCTAGTTTGGCTTTGAAGGAAATGGACGTTTCCAACTTTCCGGATATTTGCCACTTCGTAAAACTATTTTATACCGATTTTCCTGCAGACTACCATTTTTTAAGTTTCTTCAAGATAGTTCACCACCTTTTAAATAAATTATTGGTTTCTTACGTTCATAAACAACTTAGACACATTTTAAGACTTAAAGTATAAAAAAAAAATAAAAAAAATTCTAGAAGCACTGTATTAGTTCAAAGTTTATAGTGAAATGGCGAAAAGCCCACCAGTTTTCAATGGACATAGCTTTTTACATAATATAAGTTCTAGTCTTTTGAATGAGAATTGCGATTTGAATCACTAACTTACATTTTTAATGTTACTACTATTTATACAGTTCTGTTGTAAATGGTTTTTTGCATCACAAAATGAAGCTTCATGTATAAATCAGATAAGAAAAAAATTGAAAGAAGTGCTAAAATAATTAAGTTGTAAAATATTTAAGTAAGTTTTTATATATAAAACAGTTCATTTCCGATTGGTGGTGTATTAACAAAATCAAAAACTTGTTTATTTCAGTAATCAATGTTAATTTTTAAAAATTTGTAAATATTAATTATTTTAAAAAAAATTGTAAACATCTTTGATTGTTTTTAAAACAATTTCATTGAAAATTATATGAAAATATGTAGATCCGATAGCGTATATTTTTTTATTCTTAATATTTACGCATAAATGATAATATTCAAAGAAGGAAAATAACCAAATCCCATTATTCTTGAAGCCAGTAGAATTTTACAACGTATAAATAACTTTGTAGGGACTTTAAATTAGTTTTGATTACATATTTAATTAATTATAAACACTCTAATCTCGCGAAATTTCTAATTAAATAAGTCTTATATTTCAAGTTAATCAGAGATCTACTACATTAGATGCTAATTGTATTCCATTCGGTACGAGTTGTTCCATTCAGCATAGATTAGAATAAGGATTTTATTTATATAGTTGTTTTGATTAAGGTCATTTTTTTAACTTTTTGATCACTTTATCGTTTTTTGAAAACTACTTCATACAATATGGAATTCAAATAAATTAATAAATAAGGTTTCTATACTAAATATAATTAGAAAATTTGACAACTTTGAGAATTTCACTAGAATATAGTTGATAAAAAGTAAGCGTTTGGTAAAAAATTGCTAATAAAATAAGGAAATAATCATTATTATAATAGTTTAATTTATTTA
>JAPDSC010083632.1:0-14135 GCA_026290005.1 Latrodectus geometricus | reverse complement strand
TTAAATATTTAAATTTACGACATTTTTCTTTTACATTACTAAAAAGGAATAAAAATTTAACATGATTGAGTAATTATTACCTTAAATGATATAAATGTTTAATCATAAATGTATTTAGCTTATGTATTTATGATTTTGGTGATAAGATTAAAAAATACGGTAAATTTTACCATTTCATAAAATTATTTTAATCTTTTACAATTCATCAGACTAAGAGGATATATAATAAATCGATCGCTTGACTAAAACAGAAATTTAAGTGAAATTGAATCATTAGAACTATAATCATTCATTTCTTATTTCCAATTTTATTAGCTATACCTATATCATATTTGGAAATTTTCAGAAATCATTCAAAAATTCTGCTTTCTTTTTTTGTATTATCTTCTTCATAATATTTCCCAAGTTTTCAAATTGAATATTTTTGGGTAAATGTAGCATCAAATAATATGTTAGCTACATAGTTTATTTTTACAGTCTATTCACAATAGAAAATAAATAAATTCAAATTGAGATTCATAATAATGAAAAGCATATAAGGAATACAGAGTAAGCCCTTTTTTAGAAAAAAAGTGCATGAATAAATGGTTCCAGTCTAGTTTCAAATTCTATGTTACATGTGTCTGAAAAATCTCTCTCAGAAAATTAGGTGCTTATTTTTCTTGGCAGTAAAATCAATTTCACGGATAAGGTTTTTCAAGATTTTCATAAACAGTAAAGTTTTGCAATTTTTTAACATCATGAAATCCTTTTTAAAAAATTTTTTACATTTTGATTGTTTCCAAATTAAACAAAGATGGCAGTCCAATTTTATATATTAATTGCTTTTTAAATTTCTCATCTAGAAAACTAACGTCTCTAAGGAAAAATATTCTTAAAGATTTTATATATTTTTTAATTTTTATACACAAATATTTTAAAATCAAATTTAACTTGGTTAAAAAAATTAATTAAATAAGTTTGTATAATTGTTGTTTATTAATAACTAGCTGTACCCGCCCGGCATTGCCCGTGCATTTAGAAAATGCAGATAAGTGAATAGCGCAGGAATAGTAGTGTAGGACATGTAGACTGTCTCTCTCTCTTCTCCCCCACACACACAACATTCTCCGTCGATAAAAAGGAACAATATATCCTAAATATTTTAAACGGAAAATTTTCCAAAAGATGGTCGCCAGAATTGTTTCTCAAAAGGAGCTGGTACAACCCCGGAATCAGCTATCGGCGAGCAGCGATCTCGAAAAGAAGTTTTATAATTTTTTTAAAATTTTTCTAATTCAAAAATCGAAAATCGGGCTTCGAGGTCTGGTGGCCAGCCCCCTTGTGCTTCCGTGTAAAAAATTCCAGGTCCCTGCGTGCGATAGATTTGGCTGGAGAGCTCGGTCAGACAAACGGACAGACACATTACACTTGCTTTTATTATTATAGAAGATAAAAAAAAGTTTGATTCCTTGTAGATTTTCTTAATAACTTTGCTTAAGGAATCAAGTATTTTTGTTCATTTTCTATATTCATTTAGTTTAATGATTTTAATTAGAAATATTTTATATAAATTAAAATTAGATGTAAGTTTGATTTCCTAACGATTTCTTATTAAAAAGTTTAAGTGTATCTAATAAATTCTTCAAAGTTTTTATTTGCTTTCAAGAATTTGAGAAAACTTGAATGATAAATAAACTGCTATACGTTTGTGCTAAAATGAATAATAATTAGAATTTCCTGAAGAATGTATTGAGTCAATAATATAGTATGAAAATGGGTACTTCTTCATTTCACCGGTGCAAGTTATAAAGTCGCCAAATGGCATTACTATGCGTAACAAAAAATCACAAAATTTCTGCTTTTTCCATCATTAACTTTCTGTTTTTTCCAAACATTTTAAATAAAAAAAATATTTTTACAAAATAAAATTTTCAATTAACATTAAATGAATTAAATTAATGGTACAATCCTAGGAGACAGGATTCAATTTGTCACCAAAGGTCCCATACCTTTGGTGACAAACGGGAAAAAAAAGCGTCCAGGCAGAACGAAATGGCAAAATAAGAATTCTAGAAATCGTTACGTTTATCGTATCTAGTGTATCAAAGTAGGATTACCAAGAATGACAAAATTTATAACCAACTAAAATTATTCATCCCAAGGACCTAAAGCACATTTTAACCTAAGATTCAAAACACTGATGACAATTATTCGACATAATGCAAATGAATATCTAGATCCGTTGTAGAAAAAGTCCTTAATAGGTGAAAATGCGCTTTAGGTCCCCTACTTGGCGCGTTTTCAAAATCGCCGATGCCATGGCGAAAATTCTACGGCTATTTCAAAGTGAAACTTAATTAGCGACCAATGAAAAGACTAAAACAAAAGGATAATTAATGAGCATGAGTGAAAAAGCGCATCAAATTCGCGAGTTGGTGAAGTAGGGGAACTAAAGTGCAATTTAACCAACAAAAGAATATGGAATTAATTTTATAATACACACATACACAATCAGCCAGTTTAACAATATAAAATTCCAAACACGAAAAACAAAAAGCATCATACTTATAACTTAAAAGGGATAAAAAGAAATTATTGGCTGTATCCCAGTGTACGGTACGCTATTTTTATACAATTAATATAATTATAGAATATACAATTAATATCATTATATAATATAAAATTATATTATTTTATACAAATAATATAATTTTATACATTATTATATACAATTAATTATAATTGTATATATGATTACCGTTGTATATATGCGTACCGTATAAGGAGCGTACCGTTCACTGGGAATTAACCGAAATTATTAAAGGCGGAAAAAATTATAAGGGTAAGTAAAGTCCAAATTTTAAAATGCAAAATTAAGATTTCATCTTGATTATTATAAGTTATTCTCTGAAACATAAATAATAACATTTTATCACTCACTCATAATTTTGGCTTCATTTTTTTTTTTTTTTATTCTTCCATAAAAGCTGATCCTCTACTTTGTAGGTGGAGTTTTTTCTTCCCCAGGTTTCTTTTCTCCTGGTTTTCCTCCTTTATCATCAGGCTGTCCGAGTTTTTTCTCACCAGGTTTTTCTTCAGGCTTTTTAGGATCCATTTCTTCTCCCACGGGAATTAAATACTCAAATGAAAATATGTGATGAATTTTTTGCTTTAAGTAAACTATGCAGTAACGCAGCTTATCAAATCAAAATTAGAATGTGAAATTCTGCAAATTGTCTCACTTCACTCGCGTATCATATCCACGTAGCACCTTCTCACGTGGATGTTCAAACCAGCCTTTACAGTTTTAAATAACTGTAGCAATTTTTACTTCTGGAAACGTCTAGAAATTTCTGTAAAGTTTGGCATAGAGGGCGCTAGTTTCTCAGTTAATAGGAAAATGGTTCCTATCATAACTTACCGCTGTTGTACTTCTTACATGTTTATATTATTGCAGACTAATACAATAATATTCCATGTTTCAAAATTGATGTCGGATTTAATATTGATAGCAATCAAAACATTAATTTATATTCAATGAAACTTACTACGTTATAGATCAACTTCGATTCAAATTAAAGTTATTTCATATTGTAAGTGCGAATGATGAAAACTTTCCGAATTTCAGTAAAAGAAATCATTATAATCATAGAGGTTGCCTTTGACTAAATTTTTAGTCAAAAAGGGAATAGTTATCCGAATTCAGCGACATTAAATGAATGAAACTTTTATTTCTTTTTTTCCAGTTAATAACAATCATATAAAAATAGGGGAAATGGCGGCATTTTTAAACAACCAAGCTAACAACATTCAAATTAGGAATATACTTTATGGTGCCTCTTTGATTCTCGCAAAGTTGTAATCGCGATTGATCGCCAAGCCGGGCAAACCCCAATCATATTCCGATAGCAACAGGGGAATTCATTGTCTGTGCAACAAAAATCGCCAATAAAAACGATAGCCAAACAAAAATCGCCATGTTTGCCAAGGGGCCACCTTAAAGTATAGTTTTACCATAATTTGACATTGGTAACGAACAAATTTCAAATGGACAGACAGACACATTACACTTGCTTTTATTATCTATCTATAACCCCGGAATCAGCTATCGGCGAGCAGCGATATCGAGAAGAAGTTTTATAAATAATTTTTTTAAAATTTTTCTAATTCAAAAATCGAAAATCGGGCTTCGAGGTCTGGTGGCCAGCCCCCTTGTGCTTCCGTGTAAAAAATTCCAGGTCCCTGCGTGCGATAGATTTGGCTAGAGAGCTCGGTCAGACGGACAGACACATTACACTTGCTTTTATTAATATAGAAGATTTAATTCTTTTAAAATCCATGCTTTATTAAAATATAAATTGCATGCATGTTTTATTAAAATTAAGTAACATGCTTCATTAAAGATAAATTTCTTTAAAGTTATGTACTCTATTTTTAAATTCACTTTTAATAATTAAATTAAATTAGAATGTAGACACTTTCATCACACGATACAATATTTTTCTCTGAAATCATAATCAATATTAGTAAATAAATCTAATAAAATGGAAAATAAAAGTGCAACTATCATAAAATCATCATTAAAATGTTAAATAAATTATTAAAATTCAAAACTAATTTAAATGTTTTCCTTGTTCACTTTTATTTGTGATAAATTCAAAATATCGATATTAAATATCATAAATATATTAATTTAAAAAAACAAAAAATATTAACATAATTATTGTGCAGAAGTGACTAGAGATTGATCTTAACTATTCCAAATTTCAGGTAGTAATTCGTCGCAATGTGTACTGATATCTTAAAATTTCAGAGAATAATTTGACTGATATTTCCTAAGACCTCAGAGTGTAATTTGACTCAGTAAACAGTAATATGTTCTACAACTCCAGGTTTGTGCTATAGAATACATTAATATCTTCTAAAATTTCCTAAATTGATTTGATATAGTATTTAACAATATTTTCTAAGACAAAAGAAGTAAATTGGTTTGATTGACACTAAATCTTCTAAAACTTCAAAGAGTAATTTGACGCAGCTTCTAAGATCCTGTAAATAATTTGACTCAATATGCATCAAGATGCTCTAAAACTATAAAATTTAATTTACTATGGTGTGCATTAACATATTCAAAAATTACAGAAAGAGTAATTTATTGCAGCATGCATTAGCATTTTTCAAAACCAAAGAAGTAAATTGAAGCAGTGTACACTTTTATAATTTTTCTAAGACCAATGAGAGTAATTTGACTCAGTGTACACTAAGATATTCCCGAATATAATGCCATTGGGTGCATTAAAATCTTCAGAAATTACAAAAAGTAAATTTAATACAGAGCACATTAAAATCTTCTAAAACCAAAGTAATAAACTTACCCACTCCACACTAATAACTTCTAAATTTTTTAGAATAATTTGACACAGCGTATGCTGATATTCTCTAAGACCTTTAAGGAGTAATTTAACTCAGTGTTTGCTAATGTATTCTAAAACCCCAGTATGTAGTTCGCCACAATGCATTTCAATTTTTATGAAAAAAACTGATAAAAAACTATTTCTTTACTAACGGAAGGTAAGGTTCACTCACCTTTCTATTTTCAAGGAACTCCACGATCTTTTCTTGAATCACTTAATTTGAATCATTTTACAGTTCTCAAAGAACACAGAGGTCTTGCAGTTATATTTAAACACTTTAATGAACTGAATTTACAATAAACACATACATTTAGGAATTTAACATACACAACATACTACACTAAAAAGGCGAAAACAAAAAACACATCTCGTGTTCCATAGATTTGTTTCCCCGAGCATAGCTCCGTATCAACTCACGTTCACTTTGCCGTGGCACGAGGCTTGTTTCCCCGAGCATAGCTCAGTATCAACTCACGTTCACTTGGCCGTGGCACTACCGTCGCACCACTGATGGGAGTTCGTGACACTCTCCCACCTTTGGATTCGAAAGTAAGCCAATTCGAATCCAAACACCAAGTTCAGTTCTATGATTCACCTGTAAAAAACTAAACACAAAAAATATTGACAAATTGACTACAATATAAAAATGATATTTTAAAAATAGCTTAAAGTCTTTTAGTTGGTTTTAACAATCGTCCATAACTGGAATATATGGCTTTCTTGCTATCCGGGATTAAATTCTTGTTTTGGCAAGAATTATTATCACTCGGTTTACTGGAACAGTCCGCTGATGAAAAGCCAATCGTTGTCACTTCCAGTCGATAAAGTCTTTGTATGGGTCTTAAAAGATTTCCAGATTGAGTCTTAAGTTCCACTAAACGTACTTTTCCATCCTTTCCAGGAAAGGTTTTTAAAACTTTTGCCAAAGGCTAGTGAATTCGCTTGTTATTTGTATCTCCGATGAACACAAGATCACCCTCTTTGATAGATGATCCATTTTTCACTTTGGAATGGTCTTTTAGCAATCCAAGATATTCAGTTCTGAATCAACTTCGCAGATCTTGTCGCAATTTCAAACGGTAAGTATATCTTTTATTCAGTTTTCTCGAATCGATGATGTCAAATTCTGGCACACCTACATCTTTAATTTCCAGAATAAATATAGATGGGGTGAGGGCTGACAGGTCATCTGGATCTTCCGAGAGGTATGTTAAAGGACGAGAGTTAATGAGACTTTCAGCGTCACATAAAACTGTGACTAACTCTTTTTCATTCAGGCAAGCTTTTCCAAGTACCCATCTAAGAATACCTTTCAATATTCCTATCAATCTTTCCCAGAAACCTCCCCACCAAGGGGCGGAGGGGGATTGAATTTCCAAGAGATTCTTTTCATTGATGCAAAATCTTTGACTTTATCCCAATCGATAGTTTTTAAAAGATTTGCTGTTCCTACAAGATTGGTGCCATTGTCGGAATACACAGTTGAGGGACGTCCTCTCCGAGCAATAAAGCGGCGAAACGCCAGGATAAAACAGTCTGTCGTTAAGGAAGATACCAACTCAAGATGTACTGCTCGGTAGATGGCGCAGGTGATGAGAACCACCCAACATTTTCTCTCTCCTTTCAGAAACATTAGTCCACACAGGTCGATACCAATGATTTCGAAGACAGCCGCATCTCTGACACAATCCTCTGGAAGAGGAATGCTTTCGGTTTCCAATGGCTGAACAGAAAATCTTCTACATTTAGTACAATTTCTTATCACACTTTGCACTGTTCTTCTGGTTTTGATGATCCAATAGGATTCTCTGAAATGGGACATCAATGTCTGAGTACCGGCATGATCAAGTTCGATATGCTTGCTCATGATTAATTTTTCAACCATCTTATGCTTACTTGGCAATAATATGGGAAACCTAAAATTCTCCAAGTCCTTTCTCGAGGTTATCCTTGTCGAAACTCGCAACAGACCATCACTGCCTTTCACGGTTCGGAAGTTCTGCTTCTCTTCTCCAGTAAAAGATTCCCTTTGGATTTCTTTTAAAATGAACCTCTCAGATGTTTCGATTTCTTCTACCTCTAATCTTCTCTTTTTCCTGTCCACATTATTTCTTTTGATATTCTTACAAAATCTAATGATGTAAGCCATAATTCTTACAATTTTATTGAAAGAGGATATTCTCTGGAAGAACTCAAATCTTTTAGTAACTAAATTTGTAGCCGATATCACAGTTTTTTTTCTTTCTGAAAGGACTACTTCTAAGTCTGCAGAAATTTCGTTAGCGGGCCAATCTTGCAATGGCAGCTTCAGCCAATCTGGGCCTTCCCACCAACGGGATTTCAATAAATCTTTCGGATTGCAACCTCTTGAGGGTAAATCGGCGGGATTATATTTTCCTTGAATATGTCGCCAATCCTCTGGATCTGTCAGCTTCCTAATTTCATTTACTCGATTTGCTACAAATGTGGCCCAGTTATCTGGCTTTTTTATCCAGTATAAGGTGTTCATTGAATCACTGTAGAAAAAAGTTCTCACATTGTTCATATTTAAATCTTCTTTGACAGTATGCGCGAGTCTGGCTCCAATGGTACACGCAAGAATTTCTAATCTTGGAATAGTTATTGATTTTAGGGGCGCTACCCTTGACTTAGCCTGTAATAATTGGCAATTAACTATTCCCTCACTATCATTTCTAACAAATAATGCTGCATAAGCAAATTTGCTAGCATCTACAAAGACATGGAGAGTCGTATTTTCATTTAGCATGGGTAATCTTCTAGGGATTTCTACAGCTTTTAGATATTTAAGTTCATTGCCCCATTTTAGAAAATTTTTCCTCAAGTTATCCGGAAGTACCGTATCCCAATTAATTTTTTCCTTCCAACATTCCTGTAAGATTAATTTTGGAATAAGAGTAACAGGGCTTGTGAACCCTACAGGATCAAAAATTCTACTCAATATCGACAGAACATTTCGTTTACTTGAAACCAATAAATTTCCTTCCTTTACCTCATAAGGTAAAGTATCATTGTACAAATCCCATCTAAGGCCTAAAACTGAAACGATTTCTTTATAATCATCCCCATGCATATTTAAATTTGAAATTTCATCACTTCCTGGCCGGTTATGTTTCCAACCCCTCAAGTCAAATTGCGCAGAAGCCATTAATTCTCTAGACACCGCGATGAAAGAGTTTAATTCTTCTATTGTGTTCACGCTAGCAACACAGTTGTCTACTTACGGAGAATCTCTAAGTTTTATAGCTGTTTCCTTCTTCGAGTGATCCACATTTTCTAAATGATAATTGATAGTCGCGGCGAGTAAAAATGGGCTGGCATTCACGCCAAAAACTACACGGCAATGGGAATAAACAATCAATTTTTTCGGATCACCTCCCTCCCACCATAAAAACCGTAGGAATTTCCTGTCAGAGGTAGCTATATTTATTTGTTGAAAAGCTCTGCGGATGTCCGAAATTACACCAAATTTTCCTTGCCGAAAACTATTAATTATTTTTGGAATCAACTCTAAATTATTTGGTCCCTTTTCAATACAATCATTCAGAGATACTAAATTTCTCTCTCGTGCAGACGCATCGAAAACCGGCCTTATTTTAGTGGTAGAGTTTTCTTTAAAGACTGGTCTATGCGGTAAATAATGACCCGTATACTTTGTCAGTTCATCCGAATCAACAGGCTCAATAATTTTTTCTGCTACCCATTCCCTGAACACATTTTCATAATCCTGAAGACAGTTTCTTTTTTGTAGCGCTTTTACCACGATTTCAAACGCTGTTCGGCGAGGTTTCGATTATCCGGTAAATCTGGGTGAACCTCCAACCAGGGAAGTGACACTTGATATCTACCTTCTTCATCCCTGCTTAACGAACGAACAAAATGAATTTTTGCCGCTTCCTCAATTTCCAATCTCGTTTGAGAGATACTCGGTTCCGTTATTCCCAAAGAGTCTAATGACCATAAGTCAGAAATTTTTAAATCACTAATATGAAGGGACAAAAGCACTTCATTTACATTAGTAATTTCCCCAGTTCTTCCTATTACAGTCCATCCGAAATGTGTATTTATCGCAACAAGCCCCTTAGATAGGTTTGTAATTTCCCCAGTAAACAAACTTCCTGCATAATCCGCGCCTATGAGTCCGTGAATTTCATTAGCATTCCTATCAAATAAACAGAGATTTTCATTTACAGTTATGTCACTAGGATAAATGCCCTGTCCTTTCAATTCTTTTATAATTTTCCTACTTTCTAACTTCGGAATCGGGGCACAAATTGTTTTTTGTTCCATTACATTTAATGTACATGTAAAACTATTATCTATATTACTTAACTTAACCACATATTTTTCATGCGTTACCTTTTTATGCGATCCCCCAAATAGTCCATGCACAACTGTTTCTTGCCCAACACTCTTTAATTTTAACTTACGCGCAGCAAATTCTGACAAATAACTACAAGAGCTTCCTGTATCAATTATCATTCGCAATAAATACTTTTGTTTACCCCCCGAAACATTCACAATAAGAGTTTGTAACATTATTTTCTCTTTATCAGCCGAATTGCTTAAAACGCAGTATGTATCAGGTTTCGTTTTAGGGAGAGCGGAAATACCTACTTTCTTTTTCCACCGCGTCCTTCACCTTTATTTTTCTTCCCATGCACATTATAGAAACGTGCCTGCCACTTCTTACATTCAACCTTAGCGTCGCAAGAAGAGGTAAGATGTCTCTTTTTAATTTTATCATTTAAACAATGAAAACAGGAGCCAGACCGCTTACAAATGTCTATTTTTTCATTTAAACTCAAATTATTCGTGCAGGAAGCCGAAGAATGTTTAGGCGATCTACAAAATAAACAAATGCCTTTTGGACTTCTCTCATCGTTAACACATTCATTCACTAATCTGCTGCGGATGGCTGTCGCCAAGAATCTTTCTCCATATGACTCATAACTCTAGCAGGTGGTGTTTTGATTTCCGAAACGGAAGAACTCAAACTTGTGAAAGTTTTTTCTCTCGCTGAGAGTTGCGCAGATAAGAATTCGAGTAGCTCATCAATTTCATTTGCAACAGGATTTTGTGATCTTTTATGAAATTCCAACAATAGATCTCGGAGTAATAATTTAGTTAATATGGGAACTAAAATATTCGAATAGCTTTCTTTTTTAACAGATAAACTTTCTAAACTTCTGATATTCTTTTGTATGTGATTAAAAATGTTCCTAAAACTTTTTACATCATTAGAATTTTTTAATGGGTTTGTTTGGAGAAGCTTTTCAATATGTACATTAATCAAAACTTTTTTATCACCAAATCGTTCCTTCAATAAATTAATGGCGTAGTCATAATGCTCTGCTGTTAATTTTAAACCATCAATCACATTAAACGCAGAACCTCCCAAATATGATCTTAAGTAAATGAATTTATCAATTTTGTTTAAGTTTACATTTTCATGAATCGAAGAATTGAAAAAGTTCCAAAAATTCAACCATTCAGAAATCTCGCCAAAATATTTTGGAATAGTTAATTTTGGTAATTTTAAGCGGTTTCCTTCAAGGGTTTGAATGGGATTCTGACTGCAACTGTTGTGAGAAATATCAGTTTCCTGAATAGAATTAATCTTTTTAGTTTCGGTATTTAATTGCTTAATTATCTTTAAAGTTCGAAATCTCGTTCTAGTTATTTTTTCTTGGTATTCTTCTACAGCCGCAAGTTCTTCTTCAATTTCATCAATTTTAATGAAACTTTCAATTTGTGAATCAATTAATTTTAACTCATCACATTTCTTAAAAAAAAACCTCAAGAGATTCTTCTAGTTCCTCGGCATTAACATCCGATTTCTGACTGTCAGTTTCGATTTTAGAAATTTGCTTCGTGATCGAAGATCTTAGAAAACCTCGCTTTCGCTTTAATTTATTCAATTCTTCCTCAGCCATTATGTTAGCAAGAGAGTCAATGTATATATATGTGTCGCCAAATGTCAAATTTATATTTAATAATCAATCTTAATATCAATTATTCTAATTTATTAAATGATGTTTTAGTTTCGATTTTTAACATACAAGACTTATGTTTCTTTTTCAAATGTAAATAATAACAATCAATATTTAAGAGTCATTTACGTGGCAGTCCCTGTTAGGGCGCCAAATTTCAATTTTTATGAAAAAAACTGATAAAAAACTATTTCTTTACTAACGGAAGGTAAGGTTCACTCACCTTTCTATTTTCAAGGAACTCCACGATCTTTTCTTGAATCACTTAATTTGAATCATTTTACAGTTCTCAAAGAACACAGAGGTCTTGCAGTTATATTTAAACACTTTAATGAACTGAATTTACAATAAACGCATACATTTAGGAATTTAACATACACAACATACTACACTAAAAAGGCGAAAACAAAAAACACATCTCCTGTTCCATAGATTTGTTTCCCCGAGCATAGCTCCGTATCAACTCACGTTCACTTGGCCGTGGCACTACCGTCGCACCACTGATGGGAGTTCGTGACAATGCACATTAAAATCTTTAGGTATTATAGAAATTAATTTAAATCCGGGTACAACAATATTTTCTAATACCAAGGAAATAAATTGTGTGACATATTGTGCACTTATATCTTCTACAAGTCCAGAAAGTAATTTGACATAGTAAATACCAATAATTTCTAAAATTCTAGAGTGTAATTTGTTCAGAACCAGGTGAAAGGGAAGAAACATATCCTGTTTTATGTTCCTTTTGCATTCATTTTTATATGCACTCTATCAAACTGGCAAATATAATGATAAACAATTTATTAAATATATATATTTATATTTATTTATTTATTTAATAAATTTGTTAAATAGAGAAATTTTGTTAAAATTAACTTATAAGAATGTCCTTCGTTAATAAATAAATAAAACTGTGGTTTTCGCAAACGTATTATATTGCATTTCCGAATACCTTAAAATTTACCTTCTTTATAAAATTTACGTATAAATTACAGAGAAAAAGCAGCTGTTGGTTTTCATGAGAACATCATATTTTCATTTTTCTTCTTCATCTTCCATACAGATTTGTGGCAAAATATCGAAAGAAATTTGCGGAGTCATTTCATACAGCGGAGTCATTTCATACAAGATCGGGATTATTTCGATAACAAACAAGCGATAACTATGCTTGCTTGCTTATAGCGATGCTCTCATTTCAGAAGGAACTGAGTTCGAATCTAGGTTTAACTGAAAATCTGTCATGTTCACTAAAGGCAGCTGGAGCACTTCAAGCAAGTCATGGCCCCAATATCCTCCAAGTGTGATGATGCTTTTGTGTGTGGCAGGTCATAGGTTCCTGCTTTCTACCCCTAAATTACGAAGGCTACTACTTTTCCCTATCAGCAACCACCTGATTGATAGAGCCCAACTTTGAAATAAGTACGGAGAATCATATTGGAGATCACAGAAACCGATAAAAAGACTTCAAAGGGTTAAGAAATTAAAACCGCTTTTCACTTGTGAATGCAGTTTTATATTTTTTTTTTTCTTTTCCAGTGGAAAAGAATAAAGAAATAACTTTCTCAAACATTTTTTGTATAATAAATTTTACTATGTGAAATCTACGCTGGGGGTTCGGTATTGAACGAACAGTTCAGTTGAAGTCAGAAGCTGCCAACTTGGCAAGACTATCTGAAATATTTGACGCTATTTACATGAGTACTTTTTCACATTTGAAATATATTTTATCATCTTCAATTACTAATTACTTAGAAAACAGATTCAGAATTTACAGTAATTTTTGAGTAGCTTACGTGAACCCACAGGCGTTTTAATTAAAATCGAATTCCTTCCCTTCTGGGTAAGGCTAATAAGAACAATTTAATTAATCATTTATGAGGGAAATTGATGAATATTTTTAAACAAAGAGCAAAAAGGAGTGAAAAAATAGACTTATTAACTAGCTACATTTATTTTAAATTTTAGTAAATTCTCAACTATATTTGAGATTTCTCATTTTGAAAAAAAAATTATTCGTAATGTGTAATGAAGCATGCAGCTTATGCCATATCATTTAATCGTGTCTCGAGATGACGTTGAGAAAATTCAGAGGTAAAGTAAAAATAATATATGTATATTGAGCTTCATTTATTATAGCTATGTAAACATCGATAAGAAAAGTTCCCTCAATTTAACACCGAAAACGCGACTAAAATCTATTAACTAATATTAAAAAAACAAAAAAGTTTCTCGCTTTAATCTGCATTTAAAATAATTTTTTCGTGTTCTATCTAGTTTAGCATAATTTACTTAGGAATTAAATAGTGTTTTCGTTATTCTTTTAAGAAAATAGTTTTTATGCTTTTTTTTTTTTTATTATTTCTAATTTATTATTTATTTTCTAATTATTTTTGATATGTTTGCTTTACAGATCCTAACTTCTTACAGATAGATCCTTAAGGAAAGATGAAAATTTGTATGTCCAGTTTTCTTTAAAGATCACATAAAATGAGGTGACCTGATTAAAAAATTCAGTAAGTTTTCAAATGGCGAATGTAATTTTTTTTTCTTAATTTAAAACTATTTTATGAAGAAGAATTTTTTTCATCAATTTATTCAGAAACTTATTATATGTACTCTAAAATAATGAAATTCTTTTATTTTAAACAATAATTCTTGTAACTAAAACATAAAAAGTAAAAAATTATTGGTTAAAAAAGAATTTTATTATTCAAGATATTACTATATA
>JAPDSC010083631.1:25440-40916 GCA_026290005.1 Latrodectus geometricus | reverse complement strand
CGAAAACGATTAATTATTTAACTTTAGATTTATATAAAAATCTCCCCCCCCCTTTTTTTTACAGAAAATGCTCTTACTTTACACGGTGCATAAATAAGCTGGTACATAAAAATTATTTTGCAGCATATTGTTGGATTATATGTCATTAATTATATTTACCAAAGAAAATATTGTAATGTTTTATAGAAATCAATAGCAATCTAAGACTGCATTTTTCTCAATGGATTTTTTTAAAATTAATTTTACCTTCTTTTACAAAACATTGTAATCACATTTACAACTACTTGAATTTTAGAAAATATAAAGCAATTCTGATGCGAGTGATATTTTTCTTTTTTTTCAGATAATAGATTCTATTGTACATTTTATGAGTTTTCTTTTGTCTAGTTAAATTTTATTAGTTACCGAATGCCTTGCTATTTCTTTGAAAACTAATAAAGCCCGACTAAAGAGTCATAAGCAATACATAATAATTTTATTTGTCATTCATTCAGAGAATAGAGGCTATTTACTAATTTATTTTAAGTACCAGTGAAAGTTTCCCAGAAGTTATGAATTATTTGAAAATCTGATTGACAATATTCTTAGAAAATATAGCTAAATATTAACATACATTTAAATATCTTTTTTTCTGTACAAATTAACTGTCTTCAAATTAGCTTTTATTTTATATAATTCCAATAGAAAAACAAAATATGTTAAAATGATTAATTTAAAGTTTTAAAAATGTGCACTTGTAAAACTTGATTTTTTTATGCTGTCAGTAAAAAATTGAATTTATTAAGGAACTTTAAATATTAAATTTTAAAATAGATGATTTGTTTATTTTTTAGAAGAAATATTTTTCTTTTAGTATATGCTATTAAACCACGTTATTATGTAATTAAATTCCTTTATATACGCTTTTATGAACTTCTTAAGGTATTTGTCAATATATTATTATCCCTGGATAAAGGATATAAATGCTTACAATTATTTTAGTGTTTTGGTCACTTTAAGGATTACTTCAGTAATCTAAATTACATAAATTAGCCTTTAATAATATCTTTTTTTATTGAGGAAAACAATTTTCTGGTAACGCAATACAACAATAACAAAATCTACTTGAATTCCATTTCTTTATCAATGAAGTTGATGAAACTTTGTTTAATATTTAGCTTGCAAAAATAATTATTACAGTAACCATATCGTGAAAATTAATTCTTATAACATTAAATTCTTATATTTATATAGTTTACACAGGGAATTAAAATTTACATTATAAATTATAAATTATCATATAAATTTGCTTAGAAGAATGAAACTGAAAAGTATTATTGAAAAAATTAGGGTATTGTTTATACATAATTATAAAACATTAAAATTATAGGAAGTCTATCTTTCATATTAATTTATTGTATCAAATATCGAAGTAAACTGAAAAAAAATATTCTTATAATGATTTTGTTCTAAATCAAATTATAAAAAAATTTAAATATTTTCCATGCTTAAATCTCAATAGTATGTACAGCATATTTACATTCATATAATAGAATTATATATAGGAATATAGGAAATCACTAGTCTTATATTTTCTAATATATGTTTCGTTTCAAAATCTTAATATTTTTATTATTAAGTTTGTGCTGAATATTTTGTGATTTAAAGTCGAGGTATATTAAATGTTAAACGTTTCCTTTTAGCATGTGAAGTTTATATTGTTATCAAACAACTATCTGCTTATTGTCATCTTGTTTGAGAAGCAAATTTGAAGTTAAAATTTCTCTTTGAAGTACATAATTACAAATGAGTGATACGCTTAATCGTCAAATATTAAGTCTAAGCATTATCATAATCATAATCATTAGAGACACGTTTAATAGCTTATGGTAATATGTTAGGATCTATGTAAATATTAATATTTACTTGTGTGAATATATCCTTGCATTTATTTTATGTAATGAAAAATGTTTAACCGATTGGACTTATTTAGAAGCATAATTTGCTTAATAAAATTAATTTTAATAAATAGGGTAAATACTATTTTAACTCTTTATGTGATAATGTTGCCCTTCTATCGTATGCATTTTAGTAAGTATTCTAATAACACAATTAAAATAAGTTTCATGCACTTGAACATAAATGTGTTTTCATATTTTTTAAATTCTTTAAATACTCTAATTGACTTCCTGTTAATTACTGATTTCCTGAAAATAGAATAACTTAGGGAAGGACCCCTTTCTATTATGAAATATCGTTCACTGTTAAATTGTCTTTTGTTAAAAGTTTTCAAGGTAGTAAAAATTATTTATAATAAAAAAACATTCACTGCAATATTATCTTGAAATCAATTAAAAACTAATTACCAACACTTTTCTAGAACAGTGTACTTTAATGTTTATTTGTTCTCTATTTAATTTAAATAACTTTAAAAATACTTCTCTTAAAGTTCGGAATTTGTTTTGATGTCAGAATAATATATCTTTGGAAATGAAGTCTAAAACTTAGCTTGTTTGCGTTAATTGCATATGAAAGATGATACTAAATATTAAAAATATTTTCCTTCAATTGAAGGGGTTCTGCAAAGGTAAAATATACAAACATATAAATAAGAATATTATATAATTAGAAATTGAAATCAAATATAATTTTTTGTAAATTTTAAGGGAAATGTTTATTTTGTTCAGAAACTTATACCTTAAAATATAAGAATGAAATTTGAATACTTTAGGATTCATACTTTTTTTTAATTTATTTATTTTAAATGCGATAATAAGCAATGAGGTTTCGAACAGGGCATGCAAACTTCTAAATACATATAGTTGAATGGAAAATAATGCTGCTTCAAATAAAGTTTTTTATATTATAGCAACAAGCAATTGATCATTTAATAATCTATCTCCAGTTAAAAGCTTACTCATGAATACTTGATTTTTTTGGGATTCTTGAGGATTCATTTTGGATAGGCACCAAAATGAGAATAAAAAATAGTAACTATTAAACAACGTTAAATAAGAAGCTAAAAATACCAAGATTAGGAGAAATTAAATTTTATCTCCAAATCCTTTGCCAATACAAGGAGTACTTCATTCTGCACCAAATCACTATCTCTGAAATGATAGTAAAACTATCAGAATATTAATTAATTAAATATTGTTAAAAAATGTGCATACAGTTAAGCTGTATTGTTAAATTAAAAAATTAATGGAAAAATTGGTCCATACATCTGTTGGAATAATACCTTTAACACAATGTATCTGTTATACAATATAAAACCTGTCTATGTCATTCAAATTCACTTTCTTTTTTAGCAGCAATTTATCAGTTTGCTAACGTTTTTCATTATCACGCATATGTCATAGCTTTAATGATTATTTTTAAAAATTTCCTCAGGTTTAGATATACTGTATAAAATTAGCAAGAAACGTGTCCACTCAAAAAAAAGATTAATAATGATACTGACACCTGTTTCAAAATAGGAATATAAATTATACAAATGGATCCATTGTATAAAACATATGATTATTTATCAGTAAAAATGATTTATTTATACCATTCTTGCGAAAATTATCATAATAAAAGCTTTGGATCAATGGAATTCAATTTATTTTCTTATTTTTATAGAAGCAATATTTATTAATAAATTCACTTTCATGGAAAACGTTTCTGTTTATTATTTGAACAAATAATTTAATCTTAAATATTAATTACACTTCATCTAATTATATTTCAAACGTTAACTTATGGATGTTGAAATAAAAATTAATGTATTAAATAATTTTATGTCCTTCAATTAAACTATATCTTTCAACTAAGAAAATCTTAATTCAAGAGAATATATAAGACAATTCTTTACTTTGAGATTCGATTTATGTTTTTAGTAAATTCAAAATAAAATACAGTTAATTTTGATAACCATATTCTCGATTTTGTGTTTACAAAGTAAAATAGATGTTGCAAAAAGTAAGAAAATATTTCATTTCATTTTGCTTATTTAATTAATAAATGAAATCCTAATGTGTTCATAAACTTTAAATTGGAAAATATTGTTATTTGTTTGCTAAAGATATTTTTTTAACTTTTGTTTCCAGAGTCTTAGCAGAATAATAAATTTTCTCATGGAAAATTTGTTCATTGCGTAATGTTTCATACAAAAATAATTTAAAGGGATTCATTTGGGACTAAAAAACTATAACACCCATATTATTTTCAATTACAGTAATTATAAAGAATTTATAAAAATGAAGTACAAGATTAAGTATCATTGATATGTATTGTTAAACATATATTTTGGTTCCTAGAAGGAAAAAAAAACATTTAGTGTAATTATAAGTTTTTTTAAGTATTGAAGAAAACAAAAGAAATATTGTTATTGTATTCATTGTCATAAAATCTTTAAGGTAATTAATTAGTAGTAGAATTTTCTTAAATAATAGTTTTTGTTTAGAATTTATTATCTTTGTTTAGACACAATTTATAGTACATAATAAAGTCAAATATGATTTGCTGGAATATTACATTTTAAAAAAAGTTTAATTTTTTTTGTATTAAATTATGATTAATTCCACAAATAGATAATAAAGAGTAATTGTGATAAAATATGCTTGGATAATATATTTTAAAGTCATTAGTAAGGATTTTTTTCATACCAGTTGCTTTACTTTATTAGAGAAATCTTAAATATTTCTGTATCATATCTACTGTTTTAATAATTTTTTTTATTATTAAAGCTTATATTGATGGGTGCATTATTTATTAAATATTATATATAAATTATTATAAAACATTATATATTAAAAATTGTTTTATATGATGTACTTGAAATATTAGTAGAAAAATAAGATATAATATTATTAATTAATTCTAATTCACAATATAGCGTTCATTCAGTAACTAAAATTTATTTTGGATTATTTTTCTAAAATAAAATTGAAAGGTGCATATTTTGCAATTGCAATCTTTATTGTAATGTATCTTCGATTTTTTAATATTTAATGTATAAATAAGCAGGAAAGCATCATTCTCACATAATCTTGAGTGAAAATATATGCTTAAAAATGTGTATGATAAAAAAGATTACTATTAAGAAAAATTAAAAATCTGGAAAATATTTATGAAACTTTCTTTTAGATAATTTTTTGTTTTCAAGAATGAAAATATTGAAAATATTACGAAAAGGTTTTTTTTTTATGTAATTTTACTATTAATTAGCTGAATAATGTTTTCAAGCGATTCTTAAGAAAATAATTTATGCTATTATCTTCGTGAATAAATTATTAATTATAAAGTTATAATTAATGTATACACAATTTTTGATTCAGTTATTTCTGCAGTTAGTAAATTTTCAATCAGTATTTATTCAGGAGTTATATTATACGAATTATATCTTATGTGACTATATAATAAAATAGGAATTATATTTTTTAAATATTTATTAATGATTTTTTTCTGACTTACCTATTAATTAGTAATAATAGACTTATAATTTAAAATACTTGAGAATGTTCTTATTAAAACAATTTATTAGTAAACTGATTAAAATAATTATAATTTTAATTAAGAATACATATAAAATAAATCAGAATAAATTCTCTTTAAAAATAACTATGTTTGAATTTTAAAATGAGTGAAATGATTGTTTAATATGAATATTCTTGTAACAATTATAAAGATTGAATCTTGAATGAAAATGATCAAACATTTTATTTCGACTAATATTGGAATTAATGCCAAATAATGCATGTTTTATTATAGTAAATTCCATTGTAGTTTCATAAGAAAATTTAAAGTTTTATCAATATTGTAACCTAATAATATTTTTTGATATTATATTATTTGTGGACCAGTAGAGTTAATTTTTCTATATAGTAGATTTAAAAGTAAAGATAAAGATTCAAGACATTAGTCAGTTTTAAACTATTTCAGTAATTTGTTTTTACTGTAGCTCTGTGATGCGATAGCTCTCATCAAAATACGAGGGGACATTATCAGAACGCAACAATGTTCAACAACCACAGACAGATGCAGCATTTCTGAGTTAGTCACACATAAATTATAAAACAGCTCCTTCGGAGTTTTCTGATTTTCCTCATTTCGATTTGGAAATGCAATTCATTATTGTTTGATTTCCTTTAGTAAGGGAGCACAATCATAATATATCTAACGAAAGTTTTCAGATTTTAGAGTATTCATAACACATTTTAAATCTTGTTTAAATATTGTGTTAAGGATTATCCTTTAAATATTTCACGAGTTACATTGTAACTGCATCCACTGTAATAAATTTTTAAGTTTTGTTTTGCGAATGTGAGAAAGATAAAAGTTATATTAAAGTAAATAAAAGCGAAACCTATCAAAATCTAAAACTAATTTATAGTTATTTATTGTTATATGATTATTCGATGAAATTTTTTAAAGTATTTTCGCCAACAAAAAGTAAGGAAAATGGCAACAAAATTGAAAAATAGTAAATAAAAAATAGGAAATAATAATGTTTTAAATATAAATTGTACTATATGTAACATCTATTAGGGATTATAAAATAAGTATAAAGTTCTTTAACAAACTTAAATATAAATAAATTTAATATCAGTTGTTAATTATTTTATTGATACAAATTTGCCCCCCATACACTTAAAAAGATCGATTATTAAAATCAATTTTGAAATTAATTATAAATTTTGATTAATGAGATGAATTAATAATACATTATATCATAATAACTATTAGAAAAACAGAATGAAATAAACAAAAATAAAAGAAATATTTTTAAATGTAATTAAACTCAGCATTTTTTTGGAAAAATAAAATATTTATTTTATCAAATTTTAATGTGCAGTCTTATTTTTCAGAGAAAATGATATCATGCGCAAAAGCAATCCATATTAAAATGCAAAATATATTTTTTACACAAGTATCAAAAAATATCTTATCCTCAATAACTTAACGAGATATAATTTCAATAAAATGCGTTTAAAATATATTTTATTTTTTTCCTAAAATGAATAATATTGAAATTTTTTTTTCTCAAATATAGATTGAAAGAACATAAAGATTTCAATTGAAAAGTAAAACAATTTATTTTTTCTGGGGAAATTGGGAAATGAGTCTTGTTTCTGAAAGTGGCATTCTTTCGGAAATGACTATGTGTAATGAAAATATTTCCGGTATAAAATTTTGGGAAACTATGTTCGAAATATAGGTCATTTTCAGAAAATATATTGAAATTCCTTTATTTTTAGGTCAATTATTCTTAATCAATTACAATTTAAATAAAAGATGTGATTTCGCAACAAAAGTTTAAATTAAGTATTTTTAAATTTTAGATTAATATATTTCAATTATACAAGTAATTGGATGGTTTTATTTTCAAAAATTTATTTGGAGGAGTAATTTATTTTATATTAGAAACGTAATACTGAGAGTTCTGTAGAAGCATCAACAATGTTGTCTATCTGTAGCTCTTAAACGGTCCTTCAAAAATTTTAATGTATAAACTATTCGTTACTTAGGGATTTAAAGGAAAATTGATCACTCAAATTGTTACCGTTTTAAATGTCATCACCTAAGAACTATTTATTTAAAAATTGAACCATGATACTCTCATTCAAAATCTGTAATTTCTAATCAAATGTGGGATATATTTATTCAAATGAATAACGAATTTTAGTTAAATAAATTCTTGATAGTAATATATAATTAAGTTAAAATACATAATCCGTAAATATACATATAACATACTTAAAACTTTACACATAAATTAACTTAATTATATATTACTATCAAGAATTTATTTAACTAAAATTCGTTATTCATTTGAATAAATATATCCCACATTTGATTAGAAATTACAGATTTTGAATGAGAGTATCATGGTTCAATTTTTAAATAAATAGTTCTTAGGTGATGACATTTAAAACGGTAACAATTTGAGTGATCAATTTTCCTTTAAATCCCTAAGTAACGAATAGTTTATACATTAAAATTTTTGAAGGACCGTTTAAGAGCTACAGATAGACAACATTGTTGATGCTTCTACAGAACTCTCAGTATTACGTTTCTAATATAAAATAAATTACTCCTCCAAATAAATTTTTGAAAATAAAACCATCCAATTACTTGTATAATTGAAATATATTAATCTAAAATTTAAAAATACTTAATTTAAACTTTTGTTGCGAAATCACATCTTTTATTTAAATTGTAATTGATTAAGAATAATTGACCTAAAAATAAAGGAATTTCAATATATTTTCTGAAAATGACCTATATTTCGAACATAGTTTCCCAAAATTTTATACCGGAAATATTTTCATTACACATAGTCATTTCCGAAAGAATGCCACTTTCAGAAACAAGACTCATTTCCCAATTTCCCCAGAAAAAATAAATTGTTTTACTTTTCAATTGAAATCTTTATGTTCTTTCAATCTATATTTGAGAAAAAAAAATTTCAATATTATTCATTTTAGGAAAAAAATAAAATATATTTTAAACGCATTTTATTGAAATTATATCTCGTTAAGTTATTGAGGATAAGATATTTTTTGATACTTGTGTAAAAAAATATATTTTGCATTTTAATATGGATTGCTTTTGCGCATGATATCATTTTCTCTGAAAAATAAGACTGCACATTAAAATTTGATAAAATAAATATTTTATTTTTCCAAAAAAATGCTGAGTTTAATTACATTTAAAAATATTTCTTTTATTTTTGTTTATTTCATTCTGTTTTTCTAATAGTTATTATGATAAAATGTATTATTAATTCATCTCATTAATCAAAATTTATAATTAATTTCAAAATTGATTTTAATAATCGATCTTTTTAAGTGTATGGGGGGCAAATTTGTATCAATAAAATAATTAACCACTGATATTAAATTTATTTATATTTAAGTTTGTTAAAGAACTTTATACTTATTTTATAATCCCTAATAGATATTACATATAGTACAATTTTGTTTAAAACATTATTATTTCCTATTTTTTATTTACTACTTTTCAATTTTGTTGCCATTTTCCTTACTTTTTGTTGGCGAAAATACTTTAAAAAATTTCATCGAATAATCATATAACAATAAATAACTATAAATTAGTTTTAGATTTTGATAGGTTTCGCTTTTATTTACTTTAATATAACTTTTACCTTTCTCACATTCGCAAAACAAAACTTAAAAATTTATTACAGTGGATGCACTTACAATGTAACTCGTGAAATATTTAAAGGATAATCCTTAACACAATATTTAGACAAGATTTAAAATGTGTTATGAATACTCTAAAATCTGAAAACTTTCGTTAGATATATTATGATTGTGCTCCCTTACTAAAGGAAATCAAACAATAATGAATTGCATTTCCAAATCGAAACGAGGAAAATCAGAAAACTCCCAAGGAGCTATTTTATAATTTATGTGTGACTAACTCAGAAATGCTGCATCTGTCTGTGGTTGTTGAACATTGTTGCGTTCTGATAATGTACCCTCATATTTTGATGAGAGCTATCGCATTACAGAGCTACAGTGAAAACAAATTACTGCAATAGTTTAAAACTGACTAATGTCTTGAATCTTTATCTTTACTTTTAAATCTACTATATAGAAAAATTAACTCTACTGGTCCACAAATAATATAATATCAAAAAATATTATTAGGTTACAATATTGATAAAACTTTAAATTTTCTTATGAAACTACAATGGAATTTACTGTAATAAAACATGCATTATTTGGCATTTATTCTAATATTAGTCAAAATAAAATGTTTGATCATTTTCATTCAAGATTCAATCTTTATAATTATTACAAGAATATTCATATTAAACAAGCAATTCACTCATTTTAAAATTCAAACGTAGTTATTTTTAAAGAGAATTTATTCTGATTTATTTTATGTGTATTCTTAATTAAAATTATAATTATTTTAATCAGTTTACTAATAATTTTTTTTAATTAGAACATTGTCAAGTATTTTAAATTATAAGTCTATCATTACTAATTAATAGGTAAGTCAGAAAAAATTCATTTATAAATATTTAAAAAATATAATTCTTATTTTATTATATATTCACATAAGATATAATTCGTATAATATAACTCCTTATAACGTAATTCATATAAGAGGCTATTTCTTTAATGATAATTTTAGGATGGTTTAAATAAAGAAATACTGATTGAAAATTTACTAACTGCAGAAATTACTGAATCAAAAATTGTGTATACATTAATTATAACTTTATAATTAATAATTTATTCACGAAGATAATAGCATAAATTACTTTCTTAAGAATCTCTTGAAAACATTATTCAGCTAATTAATAGTAAAATTACTTAAAAAAAACCTTTATTTTCAATATTTTCATTCTTGAAAAAAAAAATTTTCTAAAAGAAAGTTTCATAAATATTTTCCAGATTTTTAATTTTTCTTAATAGTAATCTTTTTTATCATACATATTTTTAAGCATATATTTTCACTCAAGATCATGTGAGAATGATGCTTTCCTGCTTATTTACACATTAAATATTAAAAAATCGAAGATACATTGCAATAAAGATTGCAATAACAAAACATGCTCCTTTCAATTTTATTTTAGAAAAATAATCCAAAATAAATTTTAGTTACTGAATAAACGCTATATTGTGAATTAGAATTAATTAATAATTTTATATCTTATTTTTCTACTAATATTTCAAGTACATCATGTAAAACAATTTTTAATATATAATGTTTTATAATAATTTATATATAATATTTAATAAATAATGCACCCATCAATATAAGCCTTAATAATAAAAAAAATATTAAAACAGTAGATATAATACAGAAATATTTAAGATTTCTCTAATAAAGTAAAGCAACTGGTATGAAAAAAAAATCCTAACTAATGACTTTAAAATATATTATCCAAGCATATTTTATCACACTCTTTATTATCTATTTGTGGAATTAATCATAATTTAATAAAAAAATAAATAAATAAAAAAATAATAAATAAATAAACTTTTTTTAAAATGTAATATTCCAGCAAATCATATTTGACTTTATTATGTACTATAAATTGTGTGTAAACAAAGATAATAAATTCTAAACAATAACTATTATTTAAGAAAATTCTACTACTAATTAATTACCTTAAAGATTTTATGACAATGAATACAATAACAATATTTCTTTTGCCCTTTTCAATACTTAAAAAAACTTATAATTACACTAAAAGTTTTTTTTTCCTTCTAGGAACCAAAATATATGTTTAACAATACATATCAATGATACTTAATCTTGTATTTCATTTTTATAAATTCTTTATAATTACTGTAATTGAAAATAATATGGGTGTTATAGTTTTTTTGTCCCGAATGAATCCCTTTAAATTATTTTTGTATGAAATATTACGCAATGAACAAATTTTCCATGAGAAAATTTATTATTCTGCTAAGACTCTGGAAACAAAAATTAAAAAAATATCTTTAGCAAACAAATAACAATATTTTCCAATTTAAAGTTTATGAACACATTAGGATTTCATTTATTAATTAAATAAGCAAAATGAAATGAAATATTTTCTTACTTTTTGCAACATCTATTTTACTTTGTAAACACAAAATCGAGAATATGGTTATCAAAATTAACTGTATTTTATTTTGAATTTACTAAAATCTCAAAGTAAAAAATTGTCTTATATATTCTCTTGAATTAAGATTTTCGTAGTTGAAAGATATAGTTTAATTGAAGGACATAAAATTATTTAATACATTAATTTTTATTTCAACATCCATAAGTTAACGTTTGAAATATAATTAGATGAAATGTAATTAATATTTAAGATTAAATTATTTGTTCAAATAATAAACAGAAACGTTTTCCATGAAAGTGAATTTATTAATAAATATTGCTTCTATAAAAATAAGAAAATAAATTGAGTTTCATTGATCCAAAGCTTTTATTATGATAATTTTTGCAAGAACGGTATAAATAAATCATTTTTACTGATGAATAATCATATGTTTTATACAATGGATCCATTTGTATAATTTATATTCCTATTTTGAAACTGGTGTCAGTATCATTATTAATCTTTGTTTTGAGTGGACACGTTTCTTGCTAATTTTATACAGTATATCTAAACCAGAGGAAATTTTTAAAAATAATCATTAAAGCTATGACATATGCGGGATAATGAATAACGTTAGCAAACTGATAAATTGTTGCTAAAAAAGAAAGTGAATTTGAATGACATAGACAGGTTTTATATTGTATAACAGTTACATTGTGTTAAAGGGATTAGTCCAAAGGATTTATGGACCAATTTGTCCATTAATTTTTTAATTTAACAATACCGTTTAACTGTATGCACATTTTTAACAATATTTAATTAATTAATATTCTGATAGTTTTACTATCATTTCAGAGATAGTGATTAGGTGCAGAATGAAGTACTCTTTGTATTGGCAAAGTATTTGGAGATAAAATTTAATCTCTCCTAATCTTGGTATTTTTAGCTTCTTATTTAACGTAGTTTAAGGGTTACTATTTTTTATTCTTATTTTGGTGCCTATCCAAAATGAATCCTCAAGAATCCCCAAAAAATCAAGTATTCGTGAGTAAGCCTTTAACTGGAGATAGATTATTAAATGATCAATTGCTTGTTGCTATAATATAAAAAACTTTATTTCAAGCAGCACTAGTTTCCATTCAACTATATGTATTTAGAAGTTTGCGTGCCCTGTTCGAAACCTCATTGCTTATTATCGCATTTAAAATAAATAAATTTAAAAAAGTATGAATCCTAAAGTATTCAAATTTCTTTCTTATATTTTAAAGCATAAGTTTCTGAACAAAATAAACATTTCCCTTTAAACTTACAAAAAATTATATTTGATTTCAATTTCTAATTATATAATATTCTTATTTATATGTTTGTATATTTTACCTTTGCAGAACCGCTTCAATTGAAGGAAAATATTTTTAATATTTAGTATCATCTTTCATATGCAATTAACGCAAACAAGCTAGGTTTTAGACTTCATTTCCAAGGATATATTATTCTGACATCAAAACAAATTCCTAACTTTAAGAGAAGTATTTTTAAAGTTATTTAAATAGAGAACAAATAAACTTTAAAGTACACTGTCCTAGAAAAGTGTAGGTAATTAGTTTTTAATTGATTTCAAGATAACATTGCAGTGAATGTTTTTTTATTATAAATAATTTTTACTACCTTGAAAACTTTTAACAAAAGACAATTTAACAGTGAATTATTTTTCGTAATAGAAAGGAGTCTCTGCCTAAGTTATTATATTTTTAGGAAATCAGTAATTAACAGGAAGTCAATTAGAGTATTTAAAGAATTTAAAAAATATGAAAACACATTTATGTTCAAGTGCATGAAACTTATTTTAATTGTATTATTAGAATACTTACTAAAATGCATACGATAGAAGAGCAACATTATCACATAAAGAGTTAAAATAGTATTTACCCTATTTATTAAAATTAATTTTATTAAGCAAATTATGCTTCTAAATAAATCCAATTGGTTAAACATTTTTCATTACATAAAATAAATGCAAAGATATATTCACACAAGTAAATATTAATATTTACATAGATCCTAACATATTACCATAAGCTATTAAACTTGTCTCTAATGATTATGATTATGATAATGCTTAGACTTAATATTTGACGATTAAACGTATCACTCATTTGTAATCATGTACTTCAAAGAGAAATTTTAACTTCAAATTTGCTTCTCAAACAAGATGACAATAAGCAGATAATTGTTTGATAACAATATAAACTGCACATGCTAAAAGGAAACGTTTAATATTTAATATACCTCGACTTTAAAATCACAAAATATTTAGCACAAACTTAATAATCAAAATATTAAGATTTTGAAACGAAACATATATTAGAAAATATAAGACTAGTGATTTCCTATATTCCTATATATAATTCAATTATATGAATGTAAATATGCTGTACATATTATTGAGATTTAAGCATGGAAAATATTTAAATTGTTTTAGAATTTGATTTAGAACAAAATCATTATAAGAATATTTTTTTCAGTTTACTTCGATATTTGTTACAATAAATTAATATGAAAGATAGACTTCCTATAATTTTAATGTTTTATAATTACGTATAAACAATACCCTAATTATTTCAATAATACTTTTCAGTTTCATTCTTCTAAGCAAATTTTTATGATAATTTATAATTTATAATGTAAATTTTAATTCCGTGTGTAAACTATATAAATATAAGAATTTAATGTTATAAGAATTAATTTTCACGATATGATTACTGTAATAATTATTTTTGCAAGCTAAATATTAAACAAAGTTTCATCAACTTCATTGATAAAGAAATAGAATTCAAGTAGATTTTGTTATTGTTGTATTACGTTACCAGAAAATTGTTTTCATCAATAAAAAAAGATATTATTAAAGGCTAATTTATGTAATTCAGATTACTGAAGTAATCCATAAAATGACCAAAACACTAAAATAATTATAAGCATTTATATCCTTTATCCAGGGATAATAATATATTGACAAATACCTTAAGAAGTTCATAAAAGCGTATATAAAGGAATGTAATTACATAATAACGTGGTTTAATAGCATATACTAAAAGAAAAATATTTCTTATAAAAAATAAACAAATCATCTATTTTAAAATTTAATATTTAATGTTCCTTAATAAATTCAATTTTTTACTGACAGCATAAAAAGATCAAGTTTTACAAGTGCACATTTTTAAAACTTTAAATTAATCATTTTAACATATTTTGTTTTTCTATTAGAATTATATAAAATAAAAGCTTATTTGAAGACAGTTAATTTGTACAGAAAAAAAGATATTTAGATGTATGTTAATATTTAGCTATATTTTCTAAGAATATTGTCAATCAGATTTTCAAATAATTCATAACTTCTGGGAAACTTACACTGGTACTTAAAATAAATTAGTAAATAGCATCTATTCTCTGAATGAATGACAAATAAAATTATTATGTATTGCTTATGACTCTTTAGTCGGGCTTTATTAGTTTTCGAAGAAAAGCAAGGCATTCGGTAACTATATAAAATTTAACTACACAAAAGAAAACTAATAAAATGTACAATAGGATCTATTACCTGAAAAAGAAAGATAAATATCACTCGCATCAGAATTGCTTTATTTTTTCTAAAATTCAAGTAGTTGTAAATGTGATTACAATGTTTTGTAAAATAAGGTAAAATTAATTTTAAAAAAATCCATTGAGAAAAATGCAGTCTTAGATTGCTATTGATTTCTATAAAACATTAAAATATTTTCTTCGGTAAATATAATTAATGACATATAATCTAACAACATGCTGCAAAATAATTTTTATGTACCAGCTTATTTATGCAACGTGTAAAGTAAGAGCATTTTCTGCAAAAAAAAGGGGGAGGGGAGATTTTTATATAAATCTAAAGTTAAATAATTAATCGTTTTCG
>JAPDSC010083628.1:0-10919 GCA_026290005.1 Latrodectus geometricus | reverse complement strand
ATATATATATATATATATATATATATATATATATATATGATTGTCAAAACCATAAAACTCTTAATGAGAATATAGACTAATATAACTTATTATAAAAATTATTAACTAGCTAAAAAGTAAACTTTAAGACAAATCTTACATTAATATACTTGAAAATAAATTTTTGCATGTGTTTCTAAACATTATCAGAATTGTTTGTATGAAATCTGTGGGGTGATTATGAACCTATCTTTGTTTTAAAATTTATGAAAATAAGGTTTAAAAATTAAGACACCAAGAACACATTTTATTCTAAATTATTTGAAACGCAGTACATAAATCATTTAAAAATGCATTCTGTGTTTATTATGTGTTTACTGTGTTTATTATTCATTGATAATGTTCCCTTTTACGCTACAAATTGAAATGATTCTTTATTTTTGTAACTTTCCAAAACATCGTCATAAAAGAAATTACAATGTGGTATTTCAAAAAATGCTATAAATCTAGGATATAATAATTCATTCCCATAGTATCTAATTTAGAATAAAAAATATGCGAAAAAATTCTTATATTTTAATTTCCTACAATTTATTGTACTATGTGGTTAATATTCATTATAATATTTCAACATGGGAAGAAATGTTCAAATTTGTAAATGCCACATTAGTGGTCTAAGATATTCTGCAGGTTTCTACAAAATGTTTGAATTGAAAAACTGCCTGCAGTGAAAAGAAATCTCTTGGCTCTAAAATAAAGAAAATATATAGATATATTTACTTAAGCTAAATTTTCAGATTCATGTTCAGCATTGATTCAATTTTCTCAACTAGTTTGAAAAACTCTTTCTCGAAATCGGAAAAGGCATTTTTAGAATGAAATCTCAAATTACCTTGTTTTTATTGATATCCAGAGAATTTTCTTTCTGCTTAATAATGGTTTATAAATATTTATGGATTATTTTTTGCGTATAAATTTCTACTATGATTAAATCAAGAAAGCATGTGAGCATACAAACGCTTAATTTTTTTTTTCTTATTTTAAATGAGAATCTCGACAGAAAATTATTTGAATTTAAAATAAAAATAGTTTCTTAGAACAAATTTTTCATGAGTATGGACAAAGGAATTCCTTTTTATTTAGTATTGTATATCCTTATAAGTATGCATTTTTAGTAAATATTACAATTATTATACTAAATTGTTAATTTCTGAAAAGAAACTGAATATAAGTTTATAAGCTTATATTCAGTTCCTTTTAGTAAGCATTAACTGAACAGAAGTATAAAGACTCTTCAGAAAAAAATCCTTCCTTGAGCCATGAACAAACTCAATAGTTTAATTTATTTCATGTTATCTTTCATTCACGGTCAACAAAATAATTATCTTCAATAGCACTGTAAATTTCTCATTAACAAAGAAGACAATATGACCATCATTTTTCTAACACTTATGGGTAATGATTTTCTTCCTGTCCATTCTGTAAATTATATAGTTGTTTGACATGAAAAACATTATACTAAATACGGAATTTACAAAGAGTCACATTCTTGCATTTATGTCAAAAAGAACAATATTAGAAAAATTAAAATTTGTTTAACAAACAATTCAATTAATACAGATGTATACCAATTTAGTGAAGATGAGTTTAATGTTTATATACAAAAATAAGACTAAATGTTTGTAACCATAAAATATTTTTATTGGTAATAAAAATAATAGAACATAAATTTTAAAAAGCTATAAAAATGTTAATTATTTTAAAACACTCCAAAACAGAAGAATATAAAATAAGAATATCAATTTATAAAAAGTTAGTTATTATGGTGTTGTTAATGGTTTACAATTTTTTACTGTGTTATTTTTAACTTTGATGATACTGTTTACTAGAATATAAAGATACTACTTGGTATATATCACAGATTATGATATTGTGTCAGTTATCTTACTTTGCTTCATTATTAATTTCAAAATTATTAATGAGAAAAGCTTCAATATAATGAAACACAGTTCATTTAATTAATACACAGTCCTACTTTATTCATTTATTTAGAGTTTGTAACTAAATACATTTTTGACACATTTTTAATAATAAGATTTCATAAAATTGCTATTTACAAAAGAAATTGTTAAATTCAATCATTACTTTAAACATTGTAATCATTGGCACAAAATAGCTAGCCAATGTTTAGTAGCTATAATAAACCAAAGATATGTTTGGTTTTGAAATCATTTTTATTCTGAAGAAAATATAATATAGAAATTAAGATATCTTAAGTATTCGTGAATTCAAATTCTTAATTTAACACATCTCAAATGACGTCCCATGAAACAATAACACACTGAACTAAAGATTTCATTGTTCTCAGTTCAAATAATACCCAAAGATTTTGAATGAAAAGTCTAGACAAACAGGGGGAGTAAATGAAAGTAGCAATGGGATGGAAAGCAAACTCTTTGGAATTGTATCTTAAAGTCATAAGACTTGCGATAAGTAGGGTTTTATTTCCTATTAAAAAGATCAAATAAAATTCAATAATTCAGTTTAATTTGAAATAACATATTATTATCTACTTTCTTACCCCTTAAGCTTCTTATTTGTGATACTGAAAAGGATATAAATACAAACCAAATTGTGTCTATTCCACAACCAAACATTGAGACAACGATTAATTTAATGTATCAAGATTGTTGTAAGGATATGAGTATCTGTGTGCTAACTTGTAATGCTATTGAGAAAACGCAGAAATGTTTTAAGTACTTAACTGACACATGAGCACGTGCAGAAAAATTATAATTAATTTTCCAGAATCTAGATCCTTCAATTCAGAATAAAGGAGTTCTATAACTCGACCATAGTAAAAACGATAGGGTTTTTGTTGGAACAATACACCTCTATATTTAAATAGTAATTTTAATCATTTAAATTCCAAATTTCACGCTTTGACTGTCCAGGAGTCAAAATATTTAATTTGTGACAGTTTTACTATTTATCACTTAAATATTTTAGAGATGATTGAGTCCACTTTAGTAAAACCTGTACAATATTTGAAAGGCATTAGATTGTATCCAGATTTTGAACCAAATATGGTATTGATCCATTCCTCATGTCATTCACATGTATTGCTAACTTAAATGACGAAAGACCTAAATTATCATCATCTCTTTAAATTCGTCAGATAAATTCTTTTTCTTATTTAACATTTTAATCAAAATATTACCCGACAATATGATACAACAATTTAGATATTAAGTATTTGGTGCTATGTGAACACACACACACAAAATTTATATAAAAACGGCTTGTGATTAGTCTCTTCCAGATCACATAAGCCCTTTTTTCTCAAATGTTCAATGTTTTGTAACTATACATAAAGCAATTTTTGAGATATGCTTATATGCATAGTTACAAAAATATTTATACACAATTATTTTTTAAATTATAAGATAAATTAATTAAAATTACGAAGATATCTATAGTAATTTCGCTATTTGATATGTACTATATTTCATAAATTGAGTTCAACGATGCAAAGTACTTATTATATTAAGAAAAAAATTATATTCACTTATAACCATGAAATTTAACTTTATAGTATTTTTCAATGTTTCAAATGATATAAGAAATGTAGTTTTGCAGTAAAGTGCTTTATTTCTATATAATAAAATGTATTTTTAATTGCATTTTATTATCTAGCAATATTTAAGCTTTCTTAAGATAATTTTGTGCTTTTTGTCTCACAGTTTTAATTATATCATTTAATTATTCATAATTTTTTATGTTTTCATATCACCACATGTAGTCACCGATGCATGATATTGTTTCCTTTGTTTAGTTTTCCTTTTTATTCTTTTATTTTAATTTTATTTTTCCTTTTGTTTCTTTTTCAATTATTATGAAGCGTTGAAAACATTTTATTTATATATTGTTTATTGTATGGTATCTTTACATGAATAAAGTGAAATTACTTTTTCCCTTATCTTTGATGAGAAGAGACTAATTTTATCCATTCTTTTTTATTTGTTTAATTCTTCTATTTGATTCATTGTTTCAGTGTTAAATTTTCGCCTTTTTCTTTTGGTGTTAACAATCTGTGATTTCAAAGATTAAATTTTCTTTAAAGATTTTTTATTTTTATTTATTTACATTAGTAAAATATTTCTTAAATAATATTTCTATGTTAATATTGCTTGCATTACTTGTTTACCTTTCAGCAAATTTAAAATCAGCTTTTCAATTTAAAATGTTTGATAAATTCCATGTCATTTGCATAATAATGACAATATCTGTCATTTTTAGATGTTGACGCGTGCATACAAAAATAATTTATTTTAACAATATGTGATAAAGTAACAGCCGAGCTAATTCTATATATATATTTACATTTAATTTTATTCAAACTCATTATATTCCCTAATAAATTGTTAAAAAGGTAATGTTTAACGCAATCAATTTTGAAAAGAATTTTAAATACACACCCCGAAAAAGGTTTGTTAACCTCAACATTTGTTTTATTAAATGAATTCAGTTATAAACTAATTACATTAAAATTGAATAATGGAAATTTCAAAGCGTATTGTATTATTCTTTATTACAACAGAGATATCTGTTTTATGGATTTTATTTACTTAGTTAATAACGGAAGTGTGTACAGCAATTAATAATACTTATAATATGCTATTGAACTAGATTTGAAAAGGGTTCAAAGCTAAATAAAATGACAGATGAAATAAACCAGCTAGTTATGTTGAATACATATTGCATACTCATTACTTTAAATCTTAAACAAATGTAAATTTAAATATGCTGTGCAGTTACTTAGTTTCTTAAGTATAACTCTTTATTATAAATTATTTTTCTGCATGTAAATTTCATAGAGAAATATATTATAATGTAATAACTGAAGAAAATTAATTTATATGAGAATATATTTCTTTCACTTTTCTTCGTTCATGAACATAGAAACGTTTCCAGCTTCATTGTTAAATAAACTGCATCATTACCAATTTAGATTTATTATCGAGAATAAACAGGAATACTAATAGATCTCATTCGAATTAAAAGTGTATCACATGAATCTCGAGACAATCATCAGGGGATAAATGGATCTTGTGCATTGAAAGACAAGAACAATGGTGTAACAAGTAACTAATAATGTGAAAGATATATTTCATAAAAATATATGCGTATTGAAAATTATTATTAATCAATTTATTCTTTCAATTATTCAACATGTTTTTAAAAAGTTAATGCCACTCTATTTGGTATAATCACTATTTTATATTTACTCTATTGAACTCCTATCATTGATAGAAATTGAGCAGCTTATGTTATGAGTTTTGTGATATAGTTTTGTGTGACACATGATTATGTATTTTACATACCAAAAATATTTTTTTATAATTTGCATTCATTTTTATGTCAATTTATTCTGATTAGGGGCTGCTAAAAGAAACAAACTATTTTTAAATTTTTATCTACAACCAAACTCGCGTACTTCGTCTTCTTTTAAAAAGCATTTCAGAAGAAAGAGAAGGACATTAGATATTGTAAACTTTAAAATCATATGTGCAACTAATATAGTAATCCTTTGATTGTATCAAAGCAGATCAAACCCGTTGGATTTCTCTATGAAATTGGCCCATTGCTGCACGTCCTCAAATACAAAATTTTAAAGCAATCCATACTTGAATTTCTAATTTTTAGAAAAGGGCCTTTAAATTATGGACATAAATTAGTTATTTTTAAGTAAGTCATTAAATTACGGACACTTCACTTCATTATATGACATTGTTCTCTGTGAAGAGGACTGTGTCCATTTCATTTATATTAAATAACTGTATCTATTTTATGATATTTCATCTGTTCAATGGCAGAGCATGATAAGTGATTAGGATTGATTTCTAAATAAATATCATTCATATTCTTAAGTGGAAGTAACTCGCGCATTCAAGTCATATTAATCAATTGATGATATCTGTTTCACACAAAATGCTAAAAATAAATTCTGGTAACCTTTTTTTAAGTTTTAATGTAAGTGCAATGAGGAACATCATATTTAACTTTCTCATAGCGTCTGAGACAAAAACCACTGGATGAAAGACCAAAATGAGTATTAATCGAATGAATGAGCATAACAAAAATAACTTTAAAGAGATTTACTGTACTTTTTATGTATTGATCTTGGTTTTATACTGAGACTATTTACATAATAATTATCAGAACGGTGAAGAAAACTTCAATTTAAAGTTAAAAGATAGTATTTAAAGTAATCACATATAATTTGGTGCAATCTCGTAGTTTTTACTGTCAGTACTCATTGACAGGTTATGATTTCATCATACTACGAGAGAAAAGATATTTTTAATAATATTTATTAATAAGCATAAAAGCTTAGAAATATAAAATGTAGAAAAATATTTTAATATATATTTTAAAAAAGTAATTTAGAATGATGAATTTTGAATGGTGTTTATAGTTTTAGCGCATCGTGTAATACTAAATTATTATTTAGTTTAGGATTTTAAAATAGAAACTTTGATATAAAAATCAATGATAATTAACAATGTATCAATAACAGAAATATATCTTAGTTTCTAATTTTAACAACAAATTTTAGTTAAAGTTTGGTTACTATAATCATTAATATCATTAGATAAAATTGTCACGATAAAGATGTCATTCACATAACCAGAGCCTCTATTCTGAACCAATAAAATGCTGCCTTGACCACCTACTTCCTTAAATGGGACGATTGACTTGAATCTGATACATCTTATCTTTTGTTTTCTCATTGTTAAAATAACAAAAAATTTCATTCTTATTACAAAATATAATTTAAAATATCACATAGATTTTACATTTTACTTTGTAAATAATTTTTTCTAATTTTTGTATTAAGTTTTTTGTCTTTACATTCAGTCTTTAATAAATTTTTAGTTTAATTCTAAAACACAGAAAATGATTACGTTTTCAACTTTTGCAATTCTTTTCAATTCTTTAGTCAAGTGAGAGATTTTTGGCACTCTCAATCAATGTGCGTCTTCCTGCTACGTTCACTGAAAGTTCCATCATGCATTTTAAATCCTTTAAGTAGTTTCATCAAATTCGCCCAAAACGAATGTTCTTGTATCTTGATTGAATTCTCAAAATACTGACTGAATTCCCAGAGAAATTTCAGTCTAAATAAACTAATGATTAAATTAAACGCAGACACCAATAATATGCTATTTGATTTTTGTAAATATATAGTAATTATTTGGGAAGTTAGGTAGTATCTTAATTGATCTTCCGACAGCTAACATTTTTCAGTTTTGCACATAAAATTCTCTGAAGCCAGAATAAAACAGGTAATAAAATTTTATTAAAATAAGAAAAGAGAAAGGATTGATCAATGTTTAATGTGGTAACTTGAAATAAAGCAAATTGTATCTTTCTAATAGTTTAAAATTTTGTAATTTATAAAAGTGTTCATTCAAAATAACTAGAAACAAATGGAGAATTGCAATCTATAAGTTTAGTAATTTAAAAAATAAAAGCATTACTTAAATAAAACGCTTCATAATAAAGTAAATTCTCTTGACATTTGAAAATCTGCTAAATATATATTTTATATATGTAATACTATATGGACAGAGTTTTTATATATTTTTAACTTATTTTACATGAAATTTATTCTCTTGGAATCATCATGCTGCCTAAAACTATACCTTTTGATTTGAGGAATACTTTTCACGTTGAAACATTAATTTTTCAACAATTCATTCATACTATTTACTTTTAAAGAATGCAATTTGCTTTTTAAAAGAAAATTTAATTTAACACTTACTTCGCATATGAGGGAAATTAAAGTTTTTGTGTCTTTCTTTCTTAAGGCGAGCCGTATGAATAAACATTTTTCTTAATATTAATATATGTTTCGGTTTTTTTAAACTTCGTACTTTTTTTTAAGTTCTTCCTTGCTACCAGTATTCGCAGTCCCTTGCCATTCATTAAGTTAGTTAATTACGGTAATACATGACCATTGTAGTTTTCTTACCATTAGTTACTATTTGTCGAGTGAACCTACAGAGTAGTTTTCTATTAAAGCAATATTTTTTAGCAATTTTGGAGATGTGTAAATAACAAACGAGGGAAAATTTTCTGTAAAACAATGGAAATTTTATAGGCATTTTAATAAAATAACAAACTATGAATGATATTTACGTTTATACACTTAAATAACATTATATTTTGTAATGACAAACATTAGCATCAACAATTTAGACGAATAATCTTAACGAACTGAATATGTTCTGGTTTTTAATAAGAAGTGAGTGTGATTCTGCAAAAGTTGTTTTATTATAATATTCTTGATTTGTAATGATTTAGAAAAGAAAATGTAGATTTATCAATTTCTTGTATTGATGTTTATTTGATATACACTGATAACAATTTAATCCCCTTGATCTGTATCTTTGATTTGAATATTTATATCATATGTTCAATAACCTTTTATTTGTTTGCAGGTATAAAAAGCTATCGGATAGTATCTCATGTATATTCATCAGTAAAATTACCTTTATTGTCAATAATTGTATTAAAATATACATATTTAGTTCTAGAAAAATTCTTCAAATGAAAAAACACATAGCTTTCTTTATTGATGAGTTTTATTTGGTTTGTGTGGCTCTTTATGGTTATTTTTCACTCACGCGTTTTCATTTATTGATTTGTTTTGTAACAAATTCATTTATCAGTTTCATCAAAGCATTAAAAATCACATAATGAAAAGTTTTTGAGAAAATTTTAAATATTCATTAGGAAAACCAGCACGTAATTTTTAAAACTAATTTGTAATTTAATGCACGATAATATTTTGTGAATTACATTTGTGACATATCATAATTAATACATAATCATGATATACCATAATTGTATTTTGTTAAATTATATTCTTACAATAAATATAAGACTGAAAAAGAATCTAAACACCGAATGAAATTTAAATATAAAATATTATATACTTTATAATATGAAGTGTGGATTTTCGTTTTGTTTCTCAAATATTCACAATATAATGTTATTTGAAATGTATAATTCAAGAAGTATTTGGAAATCTGTATGGATAGATTATATTGACATCCAAGGAAAAATTTCTTTTATTCAGTGCCCTATTTTACGAGCTTTAATTGACTAAACAATTGCATTTATTAATATTGTACTTCAAGCAATTCGGCTTGTCTGTGAAATTTCAACAAAATATTGCATTTATTTAATAATCTATTTAACTATTCTAAGATTCAAAACTAAAATATAAATTTTTACCATAACAAATCAGTGAAATTTTTATTTCTATGACAACATATGATTAATTTATATAGTTAAATTCCTTTTGATAGAAACACAGAACTTCATTTAAATATTTCATTTACTTTAAAAAAGATTTATCTAATATACATTAATTAATAATCCAATAAAATTATTGTTTATAAGATTATAGCCAAACAATTAACCTGGATAACCAAAATAATATAGAATACTAAATATATTTTATTTTTATATGAAATAAAAATGTTAATTCAAAGCAATTTTTTCACCCAATGTTATAAATACATCATACTTCTTTTTGAATTTTTTTCATATGCTGAAGTGTTGGAAAGAATTGTTCTTTGTTCATTAAACGTCACATGATAACTACACAAGAAGTTTCTGACATTAGTCTGAGAAAAGAGTTTCATGAATTTTTCGGAGATAATTATAGACACGATCGAAAGAAATATAATACCCGTCAACACATGTGCTATTCCCCCGAGAACAGAACCGAAACCAGCAAGACATTAACTATTACTTCTTGAATGACATCATGTTATTGAATTAAATTCCTGAAGCTTCACAAAGTAATTATACCTTATTGAAACACGCAGAATGTAGGCCTTTTCAAGAATCTTCAAATGCTATAAATTCCTAATAGTCTAGTTCATTACTTTTTACGAACAGCGAGAAATTAATATGAAAAATATTTCATCGGATCAGCTAAATTTGTATTAATATGGGGTACACCAATTTATTGATTTACCCAGCATTTTTCTGACTAAGTTAATAAGGATTTTATTCATTCTTTAAGAGTTCATAATGCAAGAATATTAGAAGTTTAAAGATAATTATTCAGTATATTTAGCAGATAGTATGTTTTCTTTACTGTAATAAATTTATTTATTCAGATGATAGTTAATAAGTTACATAAAACTACACATTATCTGTATATGAATTAAATAATTTAAATGATTTATTTTCAAAACTCAATATTCCATTTCAAATCTTTTAATTTGAAGTCATATTACATAGTTTAATATCCTTATAGGTAATTCTAATAACTATTCACATTTTATTTTTAATATTTTTTTGAATTTGTATAAGTAAGTTATACAAAATAAGCTTAATGTCTATTCTTAAGGGTTTCAAGTGATCAATTATATAGAACACATAGATAATTTTAGTGAATATTTTCAATTAGATATGAAAATTGAGTTTTAAATCTAAAATCATAATTTTTTTCTACAACAGCTGTATTGCTAATATTTTTGAATATCATCTTAATCGTGTTCTAATTTAGAAAAATTATACTTATGTATATTACATATTTACTGTATCCATTCATAGATATCTTATTTCCATTTTGAAATAATTTGTACATTTTCTTGAAGCATTTAGAGAAAAATTTTAAATTAAAAATACTCAGTAATTTAAGTTTTATCAATGTTATGTTCAGACTCACATTAAATAAAACCTTCCTTAATGGATGCAATGAATATAGACATGATATACCAATCGGGAAAGAATTGTTCTGCTCAATATGGTAGCATAAAGATTTATCTGCAAATTGTTTAACAAAAATATACAGATGTACTTATCTACGCATGATGATACCACTCTGGCAACACAGCAATAATGCTAGAGTG
>JAPDSC010083621.1:128024-263453 GCA_026290005.1 Latrodectus geometricus | reverse complement strand
CTTATTTGATCAGAGTGACTGTGAATAAGAGACAGTTTTACATAGGAAGTTGTGTGTCTGAAAATATGACACCTACATTATCAGGCGATATTCACATGCATATTTCAGATAGGGATGTGGTAAGAAATAGAAGCTTCAATTTAGGAATAAGCAACTGTCTGATAGTCTTGACTTTTATGTCATCATGGAAGAAAATGATTTAACTGTAAGACAATTGTATGAAATCTTCTTCTCCAAAGATGCCATCTTTTAGCTGCACAACCCCATGTAGCATAAGGAAGAATATAGATTGCCAACTAAACATCCATATCAGCCTTCCACATATTACATCTATTGTAGAGGAAACAATTTTCAAAGTTGATTGAAATTTAGGACAACTTATCAGAATAGTTGAACCCAAAATTTTAGAATTCCATATTTCGTGGTTAAGTGTACATTGAAGGACACGCTATAGTCCTACCATATTAAAAAGTAAGGCATTGAGCAAACTCAATTATCTCCGATATGTTGCATTCATACATTTATATTTACATGAACATATTATATAGTTGTATGTTCTTTCATAAGTTCTGTTTACCAATTAAGCAGTTTTTTTTCATGAAACAATGTTCTGAATTTGCAAGACATGCATGTGCACTCAAACATGGGATTGTCATAAATTGGCAATCCCAGAATGCATTTGCCAGTGCACACCAGCAATATTTCATTATAAACTTTTAGATTGGTATTGTAAGTTAATTTTTTCTTCTTATTGTCTCAACAAATTGGTTACTAATTTCTTGTTTATGGGAAATATTTGTCAAATTTAATGGATGACAGTAATTTTACTTCCACATATCTGTATTCAGCATGATTAGATGTCTATACATTTCATGATCAATGTTTGGAACTATTTCATTAAGACCTATCCTCATTGCTGAATAGGCTCTGAAAGACCTATAATTTGATTATCACGATCCACTTTACTTCATCCACCTGGAATTCTTCCATTAGGGATATTTGAAGTCTGCACTATGCAGGACACTCAGTCTCTGACAGCCACCTCATTACTAGGACTGTAGAAGTAGCAGTACATGTCTATAACTAATCTATATATTTTGAAAGGATCAGTGGATAACTGGGGTAATAAGAAATATGCAATGTGATTGATATAATGTGAGCATTTTCTGTAAACGTGCTTATTTACTTCTTCTGTAAGTTTGTAAATAACCTTTTTAGGACACCAAATCATTGTGTACTCTGCTATTCTAAATTAATAATACTTTATCATACAGATTTAAAATTGGATATCAAGTTGTGAAATATTTGTGAAAAGATTATATTATATCTAAACTGACAAATATGTTCTCTGATTTATAATCTGACAGAGTTTGTTTGAGTAGATTTAGGTAATTTTCTGTATTTCATCTGAAATAAAAATGAAAAAGTGACTTATCATTGCTTCCTATTAGAACACTAATCTCAAGTATCATCAGCTTCAAGTAGTATTTGGTAAAGGGACTTCTTAATCTTCTATTCAACTTTTAGCTGATGTTGAAGGAATCAGTTGTTGGATCTTCTTGATCCAATAAAAAATTGTCTTATTGAGTGGGTTTAAGCATCAAATATTCCTAGGACAAACTAAATAGTACTTGTTTCTTTTAAAATAGTGCTTCTTTTTTATAATTATTACAAATCTCTTGAAATGAATTTGGTCTGAATTTTAATTTCATCTCAATAAAGTTATACTATTAACATTAATTAATAAATTTTTTTAATATTAAAACATTTTATTATATTATTATTATAATTTAAATTCAGTTGTTTTGATTATGGTACCTGCACATTTTTGATAAAAATATTCTGATTTAACATTGATGCTTAAAGGGTGTAATACTTTGTATATAATTTCCTCTAAATTATGCAAAAATATGGTTTCAATTTCATTCTTCTAATTTAATTTTTCATTCTTTAGTTTTTAGAATTTTAAGTGGCAAGCGGCATAAAAAACATTATAAAATATGTGACATTTTTTCTCAGATGATTTACGAGCATTATAAATTTGAATATTTTATAAATATGTTTAATTTTTGTTGCATTTTAAAATATTAAATTTTTGTATTAAATAAATAATAGAAAAATTGATATGTAAACTTGGTTATGTATTTTCAACAATTGTTTTAATAGCCTGAAATAATTTTTGAAGTTAAATTATAATTTGAGAATAAAGATTAACATTCATATTGACTTTAATCCACGTAAATATTACTTGTCAAAAATCTTTTAAAAATGGCTGCAAAATAGTTTTTATTTTTAGACCAGCATTACTGTAATATTTCTATGATTTGGTTGTAATGATACAAAATGGTTTACTCAATTTTTTATTTCTTATAATCTTTTTCAAAACTTAATTATTCAGAATTTTAAAAATAATTAAAAAAATCACACACAGGAAATCAAGTTGACAAAAAATTAAATATCCTTATCAATTAAAATTTTTTCTCACATAAAATTCAGTGTTCATGTTTTTTAACAAGGCATTTCTATTAAATTATTTTTTCGAGTATAAAATGAGATAATATTTTCGTTCATGCATGTAAAAGTATTTTAATAGTTTTATTTTGATATTAAATATTGATAAGTTAAGAAAATGGTAGCATTACTGTAATGCTTTATTGATTATGCTGTTTTAAAAAAAATAAAAATTATTTAATTTCTGAAGTAAAATTGTAAATTCATTTATTAATTATAAAGTAATTGAATGAAAATTAACAAATGATATGCATCATAATATATGTAATAAATAGTATTCCTTATAAGTACTTGTTTTTGAATAAGTTCATGTTTATTAAAAACATCAAATATCATTGTTTGTTCTTTCTATAATTTTTCTTTCTCTATTTGTGCTTAATTCTAAGATATATTAAGATTAAAATATTAGAATTTTTTCTTTACTCTTGTATATAATATTTCCATTTGTGTAATATTTTTATTTGGTAAAATGTAGAAACAAAATAAATAACTTTTTATTCTAACTTTTTATTTGACTTATTTTGACTGCAAATTTGCATATTATTTTCATAATTAATGCTAATCTAAAATATGTTTAAGTCTAATCTAACTGATAAGCTAATCTAAACTGATTCATTTTTAGTATAGCTGCACAAATGCATATTTTAATCCCTTGCCTAATTATAAAATAATTTAGTGAAGTTTAGTTATAATGATGTGTACTTATCTGCATTATTTTAAAAAATAAAGTTGTACACGACCCATGGTCAAGATAGTCCATATCTCCACCATCCAGCTGTGACAGCAGTTGCCAGTATCATTAGGGATCATCCTGATGAAGTAGAGTTTCTACAATCTAATGTGTTAAGAGCTGGAGGAATTCCAATGTTTTTTAAAGGTTACAAAACTTTAGAAGCATACAAAAGTAGTTTTGGGCACAGCTTAGCTGGTAAGGTAAGACAAATTTATATTCTGTGATATAAAATTTTAAATAGTTTTTATATATGTAGCATGTATAAAAATATTTTTAAGTTCTAAACAAATTTTTACCTTAATAAGTGTAAAAATATTTAGTATTAAATACAATCGAACAGTTTATTAATACTGATCATCTTAACAACTGAATCCATATTGGTGATAAGACAGGTGTATCTATCCTTCACAAATTGAAGTGCATCTCACATCCATATGATATTCATTTGCTGTGGATCCCATCTCATGTGGTTCTTTTTGGTAATGAGAAAGCAGACTGTTTTGGTTAAGAAAAATGCAGACTACCAGCTTCTATATCCAGTGAACTCACCTACCTAGAACATTTTTCTCAGACGAAATACATAAACAGGAGGGATTGGCTAGTGCCCCCAGCTCACAATTAGTAAAGGGATAGTAAGCTGGCACATTTATTGGTTCTTCCCTGTGACAGAAAAACCCATAGTTGTCTCTTGTGCATTGCCAGTGGCCACTTAATATGTCTTACTTGTTCCCAGGGTATAAAATCCTTTCCTCTTTGCCCAAAGTACCATCCACATCAGGTTTTGGCTAATCCTATTTTCAATTGTTGGGCTTTCATTAGGAGGAGATTTACTCTTATCTCCTCCTTGTTTCTAACTTTTTATTGGCGCAGCTTGTCCTTTTAGGATTTTGCGCCACAAAACCCAACCAACCAATCTAACTTTTTACTCGTCAAAGGATTTATGAACCTGATTTGACAGTGTCAGACCACTAGAGATAAGTAACAATATTAATACTGATATTCAAAATCCAGTGTCACTGTTATTAAAAACATAAAAAAGCATAATTTCTTTTTTAGCTTTTTTGCTAAGAAAAATAATTTGAACTTTCTTAGTTTGCACAAAATTTAATTAATATACTAGTGAAATTAAATTTTTTATTTAAATTTGGTTTTATAGTTATTTATTTGACCAGTAATAATGCAATCTTCTATTTTGTGAAAAATTTTACTGTTGTCTTTATATTTATATCTTTAATTTAAAATTACTAAAGGAAATATAGTTTGTTTAAAGTAGCAGGGAGGCAGTTTTTCATGATTGATCTTCTATTTTCTTCTGTTGCAAGTAGAATATTGCAGCATGACTTCAACCTATATTTATCTAGTTTTTAAAATACGATATGAATGATCGGGGGCATTGATAAAAACTTTTTAAATGTACGGATGTATATTCTGGCATAAGTAGATAAATTATAATATAGATAAGATAAAGAATAAAGACCATTGTGTTGTTAAAGATGATTCAATGTAATTTTTTTAAATTTTTGATGATAGGAATATTTTTATTGTTTGTCTTTAAATTGTAAATTTTATCTCTCATTTCTCAAGATTTTATTCTGAATGTTCTCAGAAAAATTTTTTGTATTGCATTTTAAATTTAAATAAATAATTTATATAATGCATTAAAAATATCTAATTAATGTGATAATTAGAAATTTAATGCTACATTTAATATGATATTGATTTTAAGGAGATTATCAAATAGAATTTTAAGTTTTAAAATATCTTAAGTAAATTTTGAGATTCTTAAAGACATCAAAAGTTGAATATTTCAAAGCATATTGATTTTGAATAGTTCAAGTGTCTGCTTAACCATAGTAAATACTTAATATTAATTTAATTTGTACTTTTATTTTTATTTATAGTAATTTCATGCTTAATTCAAAGTATAATTTTTTTGAATATTTTATTCCAAAGGGGAAAAATGTCATGTATTATATCAATTTGGACTTATGTCAGTCTTTAAAACTGAAATTGTAATTTATTATATAGAATGCATTAAAAATAACATTTATGTGTATTTTATTTAATTATTTCTAGAATATAATATTTTTATTTGACCATTTTGTAAAGTTCTCAAAGTTTTCAATCAATAAAAATTAAATATTTTTTTATTTTTTCTTATACTAATAGTATTTAAACCCTAATATTGCTATAATGTTATTTCTAAAAATTATAATATTTAACTAAAATTTCATTTGTCTTAAAAATAATAATGAATTTATTGTTTGTAAATGAAGAGATTTTCATTTTTATATCTAAAATAAAAGCTCAAACACATTTCACAAACTATTACTTATTTGGTAATATTTTCTTTTCAATTTAGAAAATCATGTTTAACTGAAATTTTTTATTAAATAACTTCCAAATTTTATAAAAATAATGAATTTCAATTTATTTCAAGAAGTAATCATAAAATTTTTAAACATTTTATTCTAAAAAAAATTATTTTGCTTAGTAACAGTCCAATTCAAATTTTTGTATAAAAAAAGATTGTGTGCCAATGTCTAATGTTTAATAGATACTAAAAGAAGTTTATTTTAATATAAAAATATTATTTTAGGATATAAAAATAAGTTATATTAAAAGAAGTTTTAATTAAAAGTAGTTAAAATTGTTTTAAGATGCTAATCTTTTTAAGCTAATGAATAATTTCCATAAAGCGTTTTTTATTGAGAAGTTTTCCCCAATTTTATAATTCATTTTCATGCTTCCATAAGATTATGTATATTAGAAAATATTTCAATAAACTTCATCCTTCCATATTCTGTTTTTTAATCGATTGTAGTAACATAATTTATAAAATAAAAATCTCTAAGTTGAATACATGAACAATAAATACTTTTGTAATAGCTTTCAGAGTACAATATTTATAAGAAAATTCTAATATCTGAAATTAATTATGACTGAAACTATTTTATTTTTTAATAAGATACATGTTTAAAATATCTAGAAATACATAGGGAAAACATTATTCATTCACTTAAAAATATATATGTTATTAATGAGGATTATAAATTGTTTTAGAACTTTAAACTTTAATTCATTCTCACAGAATACACATCATAACTTAGTAATTTGCTTGATATCTGCGTTATATGAATAAAAAAAAATTGATAAATTTGACTTTAAATTTTAACCCAACAATAATGAAAACATTTAAATATTTAAACATTCAAAAAAGTATAAATTTTTTAAAAACATTTTAAAAGATTTAAAAAATTTTAAAAGAATTAATTAATTCTTACTTATTTATTATTATATATTTTTAAAGATGATACCAGGTGCCTATTGGAAAACATTACTGGACACTTTAATTTATAAAGAACATCGCAGCGTAACCTTAGGAGGTTTTATAATACAACTGGAATACTTTGATGCACAGACTGTGAATTCAAATGAGCCTGTTTATGGATGGTCTTATACTTCCAATGTTTTGTCTAAAAGAACTCTATTTGTGAATATCAAGGCAAGATGTAAGCTGGGTAATATTGCTGCCTTAAATCCCATACAAAATGAAAAGCTCTTGTTTCCTGTAAAATATGACTCATCAAATGAAGACATTTTTAAAGTTTATAGACAGTTTCCAGTTTGTGATGCAGCTAGTTGGAATTCATCATCTGATGAAGAAATAGAGAGTAAGTATATCTGTGTTTTAATTTTTATGTATATAAATTTCAGATGTGTTACTTAAATAATATTTAATTATTTTTAAATAAAATATTTTACATAATCACATGAAATCTAACTTACCAGTTTTGATTATTTCAGTATTAAATCTAGTAGTTCTCAAATAATGGATCACAAAAAATTTTTGATCATGGAATTTTTATTGTAAATACATAAGCAAGTATGGTAAGAATACTGTAATGTGTCAATCCTGTAATAAATAATTTAGTTTAAGTATATCAAAGCATTTAACTTTTAATAATTTTTGAAATTATAAGTTTACTGTAAGTTTATTATATTTAATAAATTCAATGTCAATACAATTTTAAAATAAAATATTTTTTGATGTTAAATTTTTTGCATTTTTCAATATCATATATATATTTTCAATTCTGTTGACCTAACTTCAAAGAACGAGAGACATTAAATAAGATATTAAATAATTTAAAGTTGTGTGATTACCATAACATATGCTATAATATCCTTTGTATATAAAACATAAAATGGTAAATAAAATTGAAATAAAGATGTTATATATTATTTCATTAGATCGATATGTATTGAAAAAAAGTTAAAACAACATAAAAATTTTAATTTTATTTCTTAAATGAAATTTTGCAGTATTATAGAAGATATTAGAGAAGTATTAAAAAATCTTACTCTCTTTATTTCTTAAGTAATATTTTGAAAATTATAACAATTATAATTTGTCCCAATAATTTAATAAATAAAAATATTCAAAAATTTAAAAAAGAATCATTAAATTTTAACTCTTTTGGAAAAATTACAGATAAAAGTATTAAAAAATTATTTTAAATGGTCCTACTTTCAGTTGGAATAGAGAAAATTAAATTATAATTTGACAGATATCTTTAAACTAGAACTGACACAAAAATGGAATTCTTTTTAAAAACAGCCATTACTGTAACAATAAATAATTCATAATATTTCTTTAGGATTAAAGAATTATACTAACATATAAATATCGAGAGAACTTTTTTTAAAATGTGTTATCATAAAATCCTTAGGGGAAAAAACCTTTAGAGTCTCTCACATAATTTTACATCATAATTTACAGTTTCATTCAATAATAATGAAAATCAAAGAGTACTGAATTAAACATTTTTATTCAAAGCTAGACTGTTTTATTTACATAATTGATTTACGCATTTATGATTTGAATATACATTGTTAGATAATTGTTTTATTTTTTACCATCTAGTAATCTTCTAAATTTATTAACATCTAAGAAATGTGAAAAAGAAATATAATTTCCTTTCACAACATTAATAGAAATATTTCTTTTTCACATTTTCTTAGACTCAACTTTTTGCACAATCTATTTATTTTTCTTTTCACAACTTGTTTTACATTCATAGCTCTAAACTTTTTAGAAGTGGGGAAAAAAAAGGAAATATATTTTATATCCTGTATTTAAAAGAATATTAGCAGTCCACATATTTTTAAGTTGAAAATCGCAGTTACATTTACATTCGTCTAATTGTAATGAGACTTCACCTATATAAACTTTTATTTTAATTTTAATGCTTGCTTATCACTCTAAACAACTTTTTCTATGCATACATTCTTTTAGGTTAAAAATGTTTTATTCTCTTATATAATCATTGGTTAGAAATCCTTCTTTTAACAGTATATATAAAAAAGCAATAACTTTATTTTATTACATTTAATGGTTTTACAAATCTTATCAGTGAGTTGATTTAAGATATTTAGTGATTCATCTAAATCTTTTGTAATAATTATAGTTTTACTAGCTACTTTATAATTGTGCTAAAATTGTTTCTCTGATTTTAGAAGAGGTTATTTTTCAACGTAGTTTGTAGTCGTTTTTTTGTTCTTCTGATCTTTTATAATTAAAATATATTTTAGATTATTAGTTTTTAAATCTTTTACTTTTTTATACAGTTTATTTAATTAGCTTTTTTTATTATTTATTAATCAAAAGTCTATATAATTCTACATTTTCTATCTAGGTTATTATCTATGCTACATTTAAATTATTCTTTGATATTTTCTTTTAATATTAATTTAAGTGCTTTGAACCACTTAATGAAAAAAATATATATATAAACAACGGTTTAATTTTTTTTCCAAATTTAAATAATTTCCTTTGAATTTAATATTAACAAGTTCATCAAATTCATTTATAGCTTTTTTAATGTCCATTTACTTTCAAATTTTCATTTTCTCTTAATTTTTTAATTTTCTGTTGAAATTTTATTAGATTAAATTTAAAATATGTAAATTATGATTCTGATATTAAAAAAAAATTTTTTTTTGTTTGCTACTGTTCATAACTTGTCTGGACATAATTCACATTTGTTTATCAAGGGATTAATAATGTAATGATAAATTTATATTATTCTCAATACTCAAAAAAAAAAAAAAAAAATATTCAGAAAGGTAGGTTATTAAACACCACGATTTTCTTGACCACAAAAAAGTCTAAGGTAATTTTAAATATTATTTTAGAAACCAATTAATATATATATACACTACTGGCCATAAAAATTGCTGCACCAAGAAGGCGACATGCTACAGACGTGAAATTTCTACAAAAGGAAGAAGGTGCTGTGATATGCAAATGATTAGCTTTTCAGCGCATTCAGACAAAGCAGGCGCCAGTAGCGACCCTACAATGAGGAAATTGTTCAGCCGGTTCCTCATACACAATTGCATTGTGAAAAGTTGTTGTGATGCCTCGTGTAAGAAGGAGAAATGCGTACCAGCACGTTTCTGACTTTCATAAAGGTCGAATTGTAGCGTACGAGGATTGCGGTTTATCTTATCGCAGTATTGCTGCTCGCGTCGGTCGAGATCCAATGACTGTTAGCAGAATATGGAATCGATGGGTTCAGGACGGTAATACGGAACGCCATGCGGGATCTCAACGGCCACCTATCACTAGCAGCCGAGAAGACAGGCATATTATCCGCATGGCCGTAATGGATGGTGCAACCACGTCACCAGCCGTGAGTCAAGAAACGGGTCGTTTGGAAGACAACAAGTGTCTGCACGAACAGTTCGACGACGTTTGCAGCAGCATGGACTCTCAGCTCGGAGACCATGGCTGCGGCTTCCCTTGACGCTGCGTCATAGACAAGAGCGCCTTCAATGGTGTGATCAACGACGAACCTGGGCGCACGAATGGCGAGACGTCATCTTTTCAGATGAATCCAGGTTCTGTGTACAGCATCATGATGGTCGCATCCGTGTGTGGCGGCATCGTGGTGAGCGCACACTGGCAGCGTGCATTCGTCATCGTCATACTGGCCCATCACATGGCGTGATTGTATAGGGTGCCATTGGATACACGTCTCGGTCACCGCATTGACTGTGCTTTGAACAGTGCACGTTATATTTCTGGTGTGTTACGACTCGTGGCTCTACCCTTTATTCGAGCCCTGCGAAACCCTACGTTTCAGCAGGATAATGCCCGACCGCATGTTGCCGGTATTGTACGGACCTTTCTTGATACGGAACATGTTCGGCTGTTGCCCTGGCCAGCACATTTTCCAGATCTTTCACTTATAGAAAACGTCTGGTCAATGGTTGCCGAGCGACTGGCTCGTCACCAAACGCCAGTCAATACGGTTGATGAACTGTGGCATCGTGTTGAAGCTGCATGGGCATCTGTACCTGTACATGCAATCCAATCTGTGTTTGACTCAATGCGCAGGCGTGTAACTGCTGTTATTACTGCCAGAGGTGGTTGTTCTGGGTACTGATTTCTCAGGATCTATCCAGCCAAATTTTTTGAAAATTTAATCACTTGTTATTTCTAGTATAATATTTTTGTCCAATAAATATCATTTTGTTATCTGCATTTCTTCCTGGTGTAGCAATTTTAATGGCCAGTAGTGTATATATATATATATATTGACTTTTTCAGAAATATGTATGCAATGAGAATAATGTAACAGATGAAAACCCATAACTCGTTTAAAATCTATGGAAATCATTTCTTATTGAAAATACAAATGAACACAACTTATATCTAAAACAGGTGTATTAATTATAGTAGAGAGTTTCAATAGTTACAGAAAGTTGTTTAAAAAACTTATGTTCAAATCCCACATGATATTTTACAGTCTCTAAAATATCTTAGTATCCAAAGCTAAACATGAATAAAAATGAATTGGATATGTTACAGAATTATGATAAGAATTTAATCATAGAAAAACTTCTATAGAAATATTTATTTTTTCAATGGATGTGAAAAAGCAAATAATATAAATGTATGAAAAATTAAAGAATAAAATATTTAATTATTTAAATATATGATTTATATAATTGGACAAAACGTCAAAATTTGCCATAGGTGGATTTTAAATAATATAAATTAAAAATTAGTAACAGATGGTTATTTCCACGTTAGGCTTAAAGTGATTTGAAATCCACAATTAAACTGTCAGTATTGGTCTAATTATATTTGCTATTTTTATGCATCAATATTTATTAATTAACATGCTTGAAGTGACTAGAGGGTCAGTCAACCAAACCAACTCATAGATAAATTAATGATCATGATTTATTTGAAAACAAGATTTATTTTGAAAACAATGAAAATATTTTTTAGTTTTATCTTCTGTAACCTTATATGTTCACAAAATTTTAATTCATTTTAGTTTTAAAATTTATTAAGTTTCTGTATATATTGATCCAACAATTTTCAATCTATAATTTTGAAAGAACTTGATGAGTAATGAATGATAGTTTTGAGGATGTTTTTATCAAAAATATTTTGATACCCGAGAGGAACATATTAGCATGATTGTACTAGCACCTTAGTATTTTTCCAATACTATTGAAATAAATACATTACAAATTAAAAAACTTTACCAACTAAAAAGAAAAAGTGCTTTTCATAGAATGTTAAGAAATATGTTTCAAAATATTTGTTAATTAACAAACACCATTGGAGCGGCTGATCTTATTTTGAAGCCCTGAAATTGAAAGTATGAACTCATGGAATGGAAAAAATTAAAATTAATTAAGAAATTCCAACTGTTGATGATAAAGTTAGTAAATGATTTACAAAACTTTTATCTTTAAAAAAGGCAATGCTTAATTTTCTAATAAGATACTTAAAGAAATAAAACAGTAGTTTTTCCTTTTTTAATTTAAAAGAAAAAAATTATTTTTAGATATTTTAAAAATGAACTGATTGTCTCTGATTAAATTAAATATAGTTTGCCTTTATTTAAGTTAAGAAAGTAAATTGCTTATTGTTTTCCCAATATTTGTACTTTTAACTACAAATACTATAACCAAAATTTTGAAACAAAACACTTGTATGTTAAAAATACACGAACACAATAATTTAAAGTGTTAAAATTAATGCTCCTGTATTATTTATCACTTCAATGTTCATTTTAACATTTTGATTACAGCGTTTGCAATAATTTAAAGTAAGCTTATTTGAACTGATTGTTAAATTACTTATATCACAATTCACACCATTCTGAAATTCTGCTGTCATCAAAAATTGGAGCATGTAGTCTTACCACACATTTTAAATTTATTATCTAAGCACAACCGCTGAGTATGGCAATCAGATTCTCTTTTCTTTTCCAGTTCGATGGCTCAATTTCTACATAGGGTATTCATGTTTCTAGTGGTTTGGAATCCACTTTAAATTATAGGTCTCAGTTTAATTAGTTATGATGACTAAAAAATTACTTGTCAGACAAACATCATTCATTATTCTACATATTTTTTACATCTACTACATTCCCACATTTTTTAAAAGAGAAATAATGACATCTACCTTTTTTATTATTGAAAAAAGTATTGTTTTTGCCCTCTACAGTGAATGTTTTGTTTTCCCATACTTCAAATCTGAAATGCCAATGAAGAGTCTTGACTTCAAATAATTAATAACTTTGTTATTAAAGGTAATTTTCGAATGTTCTACACCTCTTTCAATTTGTTTTCAGCTTATTCTTACTTATTACCTCCTCATTTGTGTTGTAACAAAACTAAGCAAAGTAACATCACTATATATGGATTTCGAATTTTCAATTTTTATCAAAAAATATTTAATAAAATTTTCTACAAGCAGTCATACCTATGGAACTGACGAAATTCTTTATCAATAGTAACAACTATACATGGAATAAAAGGACTTGAGTAAATTAATTTTCTGTTCTTAAAGACATTTCAAAAAGTTAAATGTGTAAGCTGGTGGTTTATTTTTATCTCACATATTTCAAATGATTTTTATTGTTTCGTTAATATTCTTTTAAAGTGATTTTTACTGATATCAAATAAATTTGTTATATTTCAGGAATTTTTTTTCTTCCTTTAAAATAAGATAAGTAATGTATCTTTAAAAAGATTTCTCAACATTCGATTACGGAAATTTTTGGTATTTTTCAATCAAAATAATATTTTTAGTTTTAATTTATTCATACAGCTGCCCAACTTGTCTAGTGGTTAGCATAACTGACTACGGATGGGGAGGACCTGGGTTCGAATCCCGGCTCGGGCATGGATGTACTTTCTCTGTGTTTCTTGTCCTTTCCTCAGATGATGTATGAATGTGGCCTGCCCTATAAACAGATTTGTGGTGGTATGGCATGGGGGGTGCTACTCGTACCTCCATGACTTGGTTCACAGGTAACGAAAAAATGAGTAGCAGTTTCCAGCCTTGTTGTGGCAAATGGGCTAATGTACTTACTTGGTCAAGGGTGCCTGCCATTAAAAAAAAAAATATATATATATATATATTCATACATTATTTCATTTTTACAAACTCGTGGGGACTAGTTAAATAGTTCTAAAAATAAATAAAAAAATTGTATTAATATGATTTTTTTTTTATCTAACTGCTCTCTTTATAAAAATTATTTTGTATTTACAATACAAGGGACTGGCAAAATAAAATTCATGCTTAAAAATAAACTCAAAATTCCATTGTTGTTTGAATTATTTTTAATGTTCTTCTAGAATAAAAAATGTATAAATATTGAAATCAAAATCTAATTATTATTAATGAATTTATAAATTAAATTTTTAATTTCTTTTTTTCATTTGTTCTAGTTTTTTTTATTTTGTGTAATAAGTTCAATTCTAATGCTACAACAAAATATAATTTTTGATCAAAAATGTAAATTTCAAAAGCAAGTAACTAACACATTACTAATCTGTCAATATTAATTATAAAGTCAAGCATTAAAATGAAAAATACAGATTATATATATACACAGACCAGAGGATATATTTTTAGCCTTCATTTCAGTATTTTCTATTTAAACTAGATTAGCTATGACAGATTGTGTTATTGACTGAGTATTGAGATATTTCAACTTATCAAATATTTTTATTTTTAACACTTATTTGAAGTAAAAACTTATAAATTATTTAAACATCTACTTCTAAATGTTAATTTTATTTCAGATTTCCCTGTGTTAGTTGATGGATATTATGTAGTAACTATAGCTAGTCTTCATTATCAATCAGTATTACAATGCATTATGTTTCCAGAACCCAGCTCCAAACCTCATCCTTCATTCATAGAATCTTTAAGAGGAGATATAGATGCTTTGCCACATAAAACAGTTGGTGTGTTTTTAAGCGAACCCCCAAAATATACGTAAGCGCAACTGTATTTTTATTTTCATTGCTAAAATTTTAATAATTATTTATTTATAATCAATGTTCAAACTTTTGATATTTCATATAATTTACAATTATAAGGTTTTTTTTTTTATTTTTGTTAAACATGTCTTTTGCCATCAATACTATTTTATACGTTTATGGATTTTTGAAAATATTACTCATAATAATTAGTATATAAACAGAACACTTTTAGGATATTGATAGTGAAAATATCTAATTAAAAAGCATACTATGTATTAAAATGACTTCTATATTAATGCAATAAAAACAATATTAGCTTTCAATATCTGAATTAAATATTGAGATATACATAAATTTTATGGAGATTGATTATTCAATTTGAATAGAAAAAGACATAAAAGTTAATTTGATATGAAGCTTTAAAATTGATTATATTAATAAATGTAAAATGAAGAGCAATGTTTTAAATATATCCTGTTAAAATTTTTCTTAAATTAATTTATAATCGCTATTTTTTATCAATTAAGAAATTAAATTGTTATCTTTTGTAATGAACTCTTTATAATATCTCACATAAATGCTCTTATTTTTCAAATCGGTCTACAACAGTATGATGTTTTTAAAAACAGGAGATGTCTCCAAAATAGGAATATTTTTAATTCAAGTTTCTAGTTATTAATATTTTAATTACATTATCTATTTTATGATTTATTTTCAGTTGGGATGAAGTAAATGAAATAAGCCGAACAGCATCTGAGGTTTCAGATAAGACATTTGTTTTTGCAGTTGAATTACATAGAATAAAGACTGATGTTGTGATTGCACATCTGCAAAGAGCTTACTTGTGCCCCCCTGATCAGATATCAGAAGCTATGGCTCATGATATCTTACAATAAAGAATTATGTTTCTTAGTTAAATAATCATAAAATGATTAAATTTTAAAATATAATATTATGAATCAGTAATGCAGGATAGAAATAATTGGAGAAATATTTTAAATAAAAATGATTTGATTTTAAATTTAATTCAACTTTTATTTTTCAATTTAAAGATTACTATTTGTAATTGTGCAAATGTCATTTGTAAATATTCAGCTTTTAATTGTAAATAAGTATATTTTGTATATTTTTGTAAAATAAAATGGGATGTTTGTACTTGCAATCATATTTATATTCATTTTACATTATATTGCAGTAATCTTCATTGTTAGATTTTTCTCACATTTCAATTCCTAAAATTTGAAGTTATTAACAAAAATATGTTGAAAGTCAAATTTGCTTTTAATTATTTATTTATTTTACTTTTAAACAAATAAACTACATACCTTTGTTGATGAGCAAGATACCTTTGTTGATGAAAATTGGATATTGATAATTATACCATAATTTTCTTAATTGATATTCAGTAAGGCATAATATATTAAATTATTACTAAATGTACTTTCTAATGCTCCATGAAATAATTTTTCTATCTAAAAGTAATTTTAATCTTTAAATTTATTCACAAAGATACATGCATACATTTAAATGGTAAATCAAAATTCTAAATGAATTTTTAATATAACCAAGTTATAATACATGAAAAATTTTATATACATTTATCTTTTACGTTTGGTAAGAGAGTGTTATTATTTATAGATATGCTTTTGAGAAAATGGATTAAAAAACAAAGAATTTTTTAAAACCATTTAGCAATCTTCGCTTACAATTATATCTTAATTTTTCATTGAAAAATTAGAATTTATTTTGTTCTTGAACAAATACTTTTTTTCCCTCTTTTCGACATGTGTTAAGTGGATATTGTATTATTAAAGTATAAAGATCATTATTAATCAGTGCTTAATATGAAAATAATAAAAATCTAGCTTTGATAAGTATAATTTTAAGTCAAGAAAGGAAAATCACATTTTTAAGTGATATATCTATTTAATTCACACAAAGAATAATTTTTCACACATCTCTTGTATTTTCAAGTTCATAAATTTCTCAAATTTTTAGCCCATTTCTCTAATAACACAACACTAATTATGAATTTAGCATAATTAATCCATTTCATATTTTGTTTATCAGACTAAACTACGTAGAAAATAGTTTAAATAACGTTGTCAATTTCTTTAAGTAAAACCATTCAATATTAATGTCAGATTTTTTTAAAAAAAATACTGTTGTAGATTTCTATGTTTAACATATTTTTTGAAGCTAAAAGTTTAACAAGAAAGAAAGTAATAAAACAAACAGGGGTGCCACTTTTTGAAATAGAGACTTCAATTAAAAAATTATGTTTTAAGAAAAACTTATTTTAAAAAGAAAATTTAGAAAATTAAATCTAAATAAATCAGTTTAAGGAATGGTTTGAGAATAGTTTTATTCGAAATTTCAGTTTTAAAAATTACTGAAATTACCTAATAAATTAGCTTTATTCAGACTAAAGATGGGAAAACTTGTGCTAACATGTATGACTTGTGATGAGGCTAAAAACATGTATTTATGAAATTCCAAATAAAATGGACATGAAATAATAAGTGATATGTTGAAGCTTTTTGATGAGAATAAATTTATTAGTCCACATTTAGATTTTAAGCTTTAAGATAAGAAGCATTTTTAATAATATCGCTTAAAAAGACAAACCATTTTTTAAAATTTTTATTAAATCAAATGTTTTTATATACAACCATCAATTATAGGCATTTGCTTTATGCTTTGGTAGGAAGATAAAATTGTCCGGCACTGGTCCCAATATCATTTCACTGGAAAAAAAAAATCGCAGATAATAGTATAATATTAAAAAATACATTTTTATTGTACACTTAACAAACTATTTAAACATGACTGACAAAGGTGTGAACTGTATTATTCCCATTTCAGCTGTGCATATATTTTCAGTTAGTGGAATCTTAAAAAACTACCTTTGAGATTAAATTTAATTCAATAAATTTATTTTTCTAAGAAATATAAAATTTAGCTTACACTATTTTCATCTTGCTTATAGAAATAAAATATTTTTTTATTTTATTTGATTTTTTGCATTCAATTTGAGTTGATTTTCACATGAATAAAATCTTAACTTAGTTTGACTTGTTTAAAGAATTTGAAAAATAATATAAAATTAATAGCAAAATATAAACCCAATATAGCTTGTAATTAATCATACAGCCAGTAATAGCACTTATTACTACTCAAATTACCATTCCTTAATGCTTAATAAACAAATTGTAATAAAGTGGGCAATAAATTACACCAAAAATTAATAACTTTGTTTTTGAAACAGCCCAGAACTTTGTCACAAAATCACTTATACAAGACTTTCTTTTGATATTAGCATTTCAGTTAATGAATTTAAAGTTTTTATACATAGAGAATATATCTTATATATAGTTTAAATTCTTAGAACAATTATATTACTTTTGCAGCAAAACAAGCCCTATTAATGCCTTAAAACATTGAAAAGTTTATAATTCATAAATACATGTTTTTAATATTCTCTACTGTTCAGATGGTTTTATGAGATAAAATTACTAATAAAAATATTCAGAGGTATAAATAATTTTATTCACCTTATTTTAATCCAATCACTGCAACTAGGACTAGCCATTAATGTTTCTAAATCATTTCTTCCAAAATATGCTGGGGGTCGTTCATTAATATGTTGAGGTGGGCGTTCCAACAATCCAACAGGAATATATCTATCAATAAACAATAAAATATTATAAAAGTATTTTGGTCAATTTTTTTTATCTAATATCTTTAAATTATAATCTTATTCCTACATTTGTTTGCTTTGTATTTGTTTTTTTTTTTTGACATAACTGTAATAGATACAAATTTTACAAAAGCTTGATATTATATTTTGAAGTTAATTTTTATTAATATTAACATCACAGAGAGTTTCTTTAAATTTCAAAATGACTGATCTATTTTTTATAGAGTTCCACATAATTTTATTCTTAAATAGATAAATATAAAATTATTGGATATTAAAGTTAATATATAGTGCTTTTAATATAGAGAAAAACAAAAAATCATTAAATAAAATTTTTATGAATAGTGTCATTATTTTTTAAAATTCTAAGATAGATTATAATTATATTTATTTTTTATTTTGATTTGATTTTTGTATAAGAAAAAAAATATAATTAATTAAATAAGATAATATATAATAAAGATATTTAATGTACAAAAATATAATAAACAGTTGTAATTTCAATATTAAAAATAAAATGATAAATAAAAAAAATTGAATTATTAATTTTTCTTGCAAAGCAATGTTCTCAACCTCCCGCCATGACACACTTCTAATGATTTCAAAGTTTAGGCAGCACACAAAGAAAAAGAAAAGTTGCTTATTTATCCTATGTAAAATAGTTTAAGATAAAATTTTGAATGTAAAATAAAATAGTATATGTTTTACAAAAACAGTATGCTTATTAAGGGATTAATTACAATACAATAACAAGAATACTTTTAATGAGAAATTTAAGCTTGATGTTTTTTGATAATTTTATTTACATTTGATCAAAAAAGTAACACATAATGTTATTACTTTCTTATCTTATATCTTAACAATGTTATTACATCTGCATTTAACATTCATTTTTTTTTTTTTTTTTGTTAGTTTATACTGAAAATCTGAATTTACACAAATAAGATGCAGAAATTTATAATTGTAGATACAGGAAACACTTGAACTTTTTTCATGTGGACAAATATTTCACTCTATGAAAGGTCATAGATATTGCAGATAATAACAGTTTTTAACTGTAAAAACAAGTTTCTTTTATGATACTTTTTTTGATTTAAGCAAACTTTACTTGTAATAAAAAAAGCATTATAATTTCTACTATATACATTTAAAATAATTTGGTGGCACATTTTACGAATCATGTGGTGCACAAATGTGCTGCAGCCCAGTGGTTCAGAATCACTGTTGTAAAGCATGTAAATATAAGTGTACTTCTTTTCTATATATTTTTTATTCTCATTTTAAATGATGATTATAAAGCATTTAATCATCCATTAATGATATAATGCATCCATATGCTAACTAATGCATTATAAACAGGCTTTACACACAAAATCAGTAAAATCCAGGTCATATTTTAATGTATTCTCAATAACATATTGTAAATATAACATCAATTTTAGTCGTTATTAGGAAGACAGGTAATCAATAGATATATGATCAAATCTCATATATGCTCAATTTGTTAGAAATCAATTAAATATTAATTAGCAAAGAAATCATCAGACTTTCACATCATTAAAGTCATTCAGAAAATCAATTCATTTAAATTATTACACTAAAAGAATTATGTTCGCATATCTAAAATGCCAACAAAATTTTGGCCAACAATTATTCCAATTTAGTCTTTACCTGATAATAATCAATAAAAACATAATTTCATTATTTAAACATTTGTAAAAAAAGGGGGGATTACATTGTCATTTTTTTATAGTAGTTACAATAAAATTAAAATAGAGCTTATTTTTGTAATTTTTATTTTATTGATTTTTTTTGTAATTATTTCATTTAAGTTTAATTGAAATTAAATTATTTGTTATCTTTAAAACAACAATAAATTTAAATTATTAAATAATAATTTCTTTTTAAACAAAAAATAACAATGAAAAATATAAAATTAGTCACAAATTTCCAAGATAATGCAGTTTTCTGTTTTTAAAATAAAAGTAAAAAAACATAAGAAATAAATTTTGATTTACAATATAAACATCTTTATTTGGGAGAAGATTAAGCATTTATTTTCAATTCAAGAAGTTTTTTAGCATATTCTATTAAATCAAGCATTATAGTTTAGTAACATTATAGTTTAGTTAAAACAAGCATTATAGTTTAGTAACATATTTAAAAAAAATTCAATTAAAATTAATCTATTTTAAATTTTTTATTTCAGAATTTTACTGTACATGGCTGTGCTCAAGATCTTTTACAAGAGTGAATTCTTATCACTAAACCATAGTGAGACTAACATCAATTTATTTAATCAAAATTTTAGTTACTTTAAATTTATGTAAATATAATTTAAAATATTAAATCCTTAAAGCAACTTACCTGTACAAAAATGAGAGCCATTCCAACAAAAAGCGCCTGGTTTTTTCAACACCCTGAAATTAAATATAATGAAATCAACAATAAACACTAATTTTAAAAATAATTTATCCACTAAAATATATTTGCAGCTGATCTATTTTTCACTAAAACCATTTTTGCAATTTAGTTTACACATTTATTTTGATATTTCAGATGGTGCATTAATAATCATCTTTTTTTACGAGTTATTTCAGAATAATGTCTTTCTTTGCATGAATTTGAAAGCTTAAAAATAATCAAACATCTCTTTCTTTGAAAAAATATCATTAAATCTATAATTGAAGAATTAAATTAGGATATATAAAGAAGATACATAAGATAGGGTAATTAAGAAAAAAATAAAAAGTTAATTTCGTAAATTAATGTAATAAAAATATTAGAGTTGGATAAAACAAAATATCTAACCAGATATATTAAAATGAATCTCTCTTCGAAATCATTAGTGAAGTTCAAAGAATTTAAGAAAAAATAAAATTATAATAATAACATCTTAAAATAATAAGTTTAACCAGCTTTTGAGCTTTTCATAAATTTTGTAACACTGAAAGTAATGCATTATATGTAAATTTAAAAAAAAAAAAAAAATTAATGGCTAATTTACTTTCATTATTTGATATTTATTGTGCTGCTCATTAATAAATAACATTCAAAGTATATTGCTTAAAAGTATTCAAACATCCAATTCTTTAATTTATGATTAATTTAAAAAATTATTAAAAAAAATTAATACCATAAATTTTGATGTAACATACTTTTTCAAACAAAAACATAATTACAAATCAATTAAAAATTTTTTCATATTTTGTAAAATATGTATATTTGTAAGAATAATATACATCTCTATCTACTATATAAGTTATTTCTAAAACACTGCAGGATACCCATAATGCTTCACTCTGAAGGAAGCATGCAAATCATTAGCATTGCAGCACATACACACAAGATCATGGGCAACAGTGGTGCCACCTGTAAGTGTTTTATTATGGAGAAAAAAGACATTCCCGATTTCAAGTATGACAATTTTTTTTCATTTATTTTCTCCTCAAAGCTGTTTGATTATGCATCCAGGGGTCGGAGTACAGAATTTTTTTTTTTCAGGACACTATTTTCAAGAAATATCAGGACATTTTTCAGGACATATTTCAATAATTAAAGAAAACCAATGTTACCTTTAGTAAAGTTCCCAACGTTCTATTTTGAATTGGTAATCCGATAATGGTAAATCAGAGTGCATAGGTTCGGGTGAAATAATTGCGAAGAAAATTACAGATGCTAATTTTAATTTATTTTTCTAGAGCATCACAACACAAAACAAGCATTTTAAATCAATCACATGGCTTGAGAAGCCGATAGATATATTTTTGAGACTGGCGTCTCTTACACACATAATTAACTAATGAAGCTAGCTAAAGTAGCCCAAACAATTAACTATTCGTAAATAATGAGACTGATGTCTCCAATAATATATCCCTTATATAAGATGGCTTAAGAAGCCTAAACAAATAGATTATTATGAGACTGACGTCTCCAAATCATAACGATCCCCGATGGCTTAGGACATCCAAAACAGAAGATGCAAGTTCCAGAGACATGTACACTCTGTTTCATACCCCTCTCTGTAATCATTCCGCCAACCTTTTCTTTTGGTCTCGAAGAGGAGGGGAGGAAGGTGTGGCCGGATGTTGTGTCTAAGTGCTTTCGATTCTCACACTTTTACATATTAATTTCTGTTTTATGCATAAAACACATTTTAGAAAGGAATAAACTATTTAATAAATTCTGAGTTTTTTAATTTTTAATACAACAATATGAAAAATAATACAGAAATTTAAACTTTTTATACTGAACATTTTCTGAAAATTAATAAGTTACATGATAAATGCTTTAAATTAACAGTTAATTTATGTATAATTGAATAATGTTCATTTTGAACTGGATGCATTAGCATTTAATTCCAATAACTTAATACTGCACTTTTTTAATTTATCATTCACAGATGCAATCTCTGCATTAGCAACAGACAGCATCATTTGTCCAACTTTCACATCACTCATATTATCATCACTGATAGCACATGCTATTTTTTTAGTTGCATCATCCAAAAGTTTTTGAGCTACACACTGATTATCAAGCAAATTTTTCTTTTCTTCCTCAAGTTCATTAATTTTTTCTAATAGGTGCGATTGTTTAAACTTTTTTTCACTAGTAGCTTCTACATCTTCCTCGTCCTTTCTTTTCTTCTCTAATTCTGTTACATCTTTTGATTTTTCCATATATGATGCATATTCTGCATGAGATTTCTGAATATAATGCATCATTTCTTTGGTATAGGGAATGGAGACAACAGAATTGCCATGCATTCGAATAACATCATGACAAATCCGTAAACTTTGAACGGTTAATTCCGATAAAGAAGCTCTCTCCTTTGTCACAACATAATTGTTAGTTGAAAACCCTCTTTCTGGTTGGGAATTTACATTCAATAACGACAAACATGCTTTAACCACTCTAGAAAGAGTAGGATATTTTATATAACCACCAGCATCTTTTATATTGAAAACCGCATTCCAATATTTACAGATATTTTGAAAACTGCATTCCAATATTTACAGATATTTTGATGTTATCATAATCATTCTTAATCAAAGTCACATCTTCACACATGTAAAGAATCCACTCTTCATTCATCTTATCAAAATCTGAAGAAGTTTTATTCACATGAGGAATATGTTGAATTAATCTGCTACATGAACTCCTAGACTCTTCCTTTTTTTCTATTATAAGGAGACAAACACTGGAGATCTTTGAGTAAAGGATTTGTTATAGGAAGTTTTTGAAGCAAATGCTTTGAAGTTGCTATGTAGCAGCTTCTAATACTTTGTAGAAATGTTGTTTTATCAGTAAGTTCTTCCAGCATTGCTTTTGCACCATGACCTACTTCAATCTTGTTTAAATTTAACCAATTTTTTCCTGAATCAACATTAATTTGTAGCAACTTTACTCCATTTTTTTCACAGATTTCTTCTGGGTTTAAAAATTTAAACATAATACTGCGAACAAGTTCATTTAACTTATTGTACATCACATGTACTAAAAGCTCGACTTTTTGCATTAGAAGTAAATAAGGTTCAAAAGTTTTACAAAAAAAATGAAACAAAATGCAGATATGCCAGAGTCTTAGGGTCTTTCAAATGTTTTATAATCCGAAGATGTCTATCAGAAAGAGGAGATTTCGACTCTTTAGGTATTTTAACAATGAAATATTCCTTTAGAACATCATATTGCTCAACAATTCTCTCACAAACTGAGCCCAAAGTTAACCAACGGCTCTCAACATGACGAAGGAAACTATGTCTAGCTAAAGTTTCTTCCAGTATTTCTAACTGTAAGGAATGATAATCTTCCCTTCTTTCGGGAGATAGCTTGAAAAATTGATGAATATCTATAGCAAATCCATCAATATTACAATCAATTTTATCAATACCCTTACGCAGTGCTCCATGGATTATGTGTAAGCAACATGTACCCAAATCAATTAGTACTGCTAAACTTTGCTTACTCAGTTCACTATTTATTTGCTTTAAAACAGCTAAATTAACTCTTGGTCCATCCATTGACAACTGCATTAATTTTTCTAAATTCAAACCATTATTTTGAATAAAACTTAATAAAATTTTTACAATTTTATTGGCTTCAGCATGCCCTAAAAATGTGATTCGAGGTAACAAATGACATTTTTACCTTGTTTATCAGACCAATATGAGATGTAAATATCCAACTGTTTCTTTATTTGTTTTGTAGTAGTTTCATCGAAAAGTAAAACAAAATATGAAGTGCCGATATCCCGAAACAAAAGAGTTTTGAAATACGGACCTAATTCAAAATTAATCATATACCTTACTTTTTTGTCAGATAATTTGAGATTTTTTGCTATGGAGGAATCATCAAAAATTTCTCCGTAAATGTTAGCTAAATCATTCAAAGATGAAAAAGAATAATTATTTTTTATTGCCACTAAAACTAAAATGGTTTCAGCTTTAATGGTTTTCTCTGATGTCGTTTTGGGGAGCCATGATTTGTTATTCACTACTACAGTCGATGTCGAGGATTCAGATGAAGTTGATGACTTGATAGTAAATAGTGTTTGATTCTTGTAACAGTTCACAGCTTTTTTGTGTTTTAATCCATCTGCATGCGCAAGCACTTGTCTAAAACCCATATTTGAAACACTGAATCTGCTTTTGCATACGAAGCCCTCCACAGAATGAACATCGTCAACACTTCGGCACCATGTCTTGATTAGGCATTTATTCCCATCTTCCAGTTCCAACCATTTGTCGGAAAATTTCGTTATCCTTGGCATTTTTAAAAAAAAAAATGTTTTCAAAAAAGAAAATTCTGAGCTTGCTAATAAAAATTTTTCAAAACACTCATCAAAATCTTCCAAAACAGCGCGATAAGCATTTCAAGCATGCGCATAAACGTAGGCCAATAATTCTCACAATTTCGATATCATTGTAAATAGTTGTGCACTACTAAAATCAGAATCTTTGTCTGTAAAGGCACCAAATAGAATTTAATGGTAAACCCAAACCTAAATTTTTTTGACTTCAGACATGCGTGAGCAATGGCTGAAAACGAGGCGCAGACGAATGTATGGCAACCCTATTTCCGGTTTGAAAGAGAACAAAAAAGGGGGAAATTTTTCTCTTTCTTTTTGCATAGAAAGCAGTTGAAAGAAAAAATATATTCCACTGAAAGAAAAATTTACAACTGAAAAATATAAAATTATTAATTGAAATTAAACTTTCAAAGGAATGTAATAAAAAATTAAGGAATTCCAGGATTTATTTTGAAAAATAAGGACATTTCAGGACGTTTTTTAAAAAATCAGGAATTTCAGGAATATCAGGACAACTCCGAGCCCTGTGCATCATATCTTCAAAAGACACACCACATGTCTTTTAATAAAATTTCAGAGTTTGACAAAGAAAGAATAGTATCTTATCAGTACTGTGGATTATTCTTCAAAGAAATCAAGGTTGGTTGGTTGGGTTTGGTGGTACAAAGTCAAAGAAATCGAGGATCCTGTTGGACAAAACTGAGAAACTATTTGTATTTAGCAGATCAGCTGAATGCAAGAGGGAATGGCCAACTGATGAAAGCCATCACATTCACTTCGTTGTGCTACTGCAAGTGAAGACAGATATATTATGGGCATGGCAGGAATGGATCACTCAGTTACAGGAAGAATCAACAAAAGATTCAGTTTGCTACACATCATTCTGTGTTCACTCATATTATTTAATTAAATTTGTAGCTAAGAGGAATGCTTGCAAGGTATCCATTGCTTTGTTTAAACTTCTCTCAAAACTATAGACATTTTTGCAAATGGTACGATGAAAGGGAGTCACGAACAATAGAATAGAATGACATTGTCTTTACTGATAAATCTCACTTCTGCCTGCAACACCATGATAGTTGGATTCAAGCCTGGAGATACCATGGTGAGAGATTGCTAAACTGTTGCATCATATATTGTCACACTATTCCTGCATCAGATAACATGATTTGGGATGGTATATGATTTCATTTTTGCATCTTTTAGTACATGTAGCCAAAGCACTAATCAGTCAGTACTACATATCTGAAGCATTGGTGCCCACAGTCAAACCATACCTCCAGCATTTGCTATCAATTATATTCTAAGAAAATAATGTGTGATCGCATGTGGCACACAATCTTCAAGAGCTCTTTACTCATCACATTGAATTGCTTCCTTGGCCTGCTACTTCTCCTGCTCAATTAACTATAAAAAATGCTTGATCCATGCTTGCACAACTGCTTAGTGATATTCTACCCAATACTTTACCAGAGCAACTTTGGCAATATGTGGAAACTGCATGGACTGCTATACTCCAACGATACACCCCATCTCTTTGATTCTATGTTGAGGTATATGGCATTGCTTAATATTAATAATGGTGATTACATTTATAACTGATTTTGATATCATTTAAACATCACAAGATGCAGAAATTCTAGTCATTTAATCTTTAATATATTATATCAGGCACACTTATTGACATTATAGCTTACAGCCTAATTGCATGATCTTTGAGAATTGTTGCACAATATGATAATTTGATTGGGATCGCTATTTTTAATGGATTCAAAATCATTAGTAAACATTCGTGCCTGAAATGACAGTTGAACTCAAGAGACCCTGAATTGAAAGTTCAGTTGAAAGCTAAACTGAGACTAAAGAGAGACAATGTGTTGGTTTCTATACCAATTATATAAATATTAGAAGACAACTATAATCTATTTTGATATTTTACACACAGGTTTATGAGTCATTACAATACTTAATATTTCTGTTGAATCTATCTGTTATTTCAATCTTTGATTGTAGTATTTTTTCAACTAATAGGACTTATAAGTGCCACACATTATCAAATGATATACCCATATAAGAATAATATAAAACGACATTAGAATAATTAAATATGATGTTTAATAATTCACTGAAATTATTAAATTGAAAAGATATTTCATTTGATTTCATTATTCTCTTATCGTTAGTGTATTTCATTACTTAAACCAATTTCAAATTTATAATTTTCATTTAAGTTAAATATACCAGTCCGATGAATATTAAGTTTAATACTTTTGATAGATTTATACCCTAATTTCTTATTTTGAGAACATGATGTTAGCAGCTATAGTAAAATCTCTACTATTGAAATGAATCCTTGAAACAGGAAATAAAAGAGTAATCTGACCCTAATATCCTAAGAACATGAAACTGCACAAATTTTGGTATTGTTTAAAAATCCAAGTTCTGTACTACAGAAGATACTTCTTTTATGAGCATGTAGGAGCAGCATAATTCTTAAAATCGAAAGTTCACAAAATAGAAAAATGATTATTAGATCTTTAAACTATATTTTTATCACACTGCAGTCTTTATAAATAAAGTACTATTCGATTTTTTTTTTTTAGTTTGTATTACATAAAATACAGGTAAAATAAAATTAATAACTAAAAACAATTCTTACTTTCATTTTAATGCAGAAAAATTAGTTAAAGTAATAATTTTTTTCTGTTTCAAAACTACATTTTTACAAACATATTTTTTCAATGTAGAAAAGCTTTCTTCTGTCGTCTTTCTCAAAAATTACCTTAATCTTATTACTCATTCATCTATTTGTTTTGTAGATGGTCGTAGCACTAAGTTATTTACTTCATGATTGATACCTGGAAGTTTTTTATTCTTATTTATTATGCTCTCAATCATTTAATAATTCTTACGAGCAAGTATATGTGAATCCAGATTCAAAAAGTCCTGCAGCAAAATTTTGTGAGGAGTAGGTTTCTTTGTTGAAGCTCATGAATGAGAATGGTATCTTTACACAAATCATCAGAAAAAAATTTTTCATCTTTCAGTTACAATAGTTTATTTAATAATTAATACAAGTCAAAATGATTTTGAAATCTTTTTCCCCCCCATTATCCAAGAACATTAGATCTAGAATTTCAATTTCATAAGGTAGTTTCAAGACATAATTACTCCTTCCAAAAATATCCTACAATACTTTCAGTTGAAGCTATTGATTATATCTAAACGCATGCAAAATCGGAAGTTAGATTAAATGGAAGAAATTCTTCAAGGTTATTTAAAATAATTCTAGGGTAAATAATACTTAAGATTGGCACTTATTGATAGGAAAGAGTCTACTGACATAAAACACAGTAAGACTATAAAAAATATTTTTCTTCGAATTAAAATTTTAAGTAGTTTTTGTTTTAGAATTCAAACTATATTTTATTGATTACATTGATTTAATATTTAATGCTCAATTCAAGGATTCTGTAATAATAATATCGATGCAAGTTCCTCAACCATAAAATCAGATGATAAAAAATAAATGCAAGCAAAAATTGCATAAAAGTTTAAGCAATTTCCTAAGATTTAGTTTGTAAATGAGAACAAAAAATATTACTACCTACATGGAACCCTATTAAAAATCAGCGAATAGTTTATAAAATCACGAGTGTCATAAATTAGAGGTTCATAAGAAGGAGTGCACATTGTATTGCTTTTCTATTAAATTAAATTTACATTATAGATTGTTAAAAACAATCTAGTTACTAAATTCCCATCATTATTAGTAAATATGATAGTTAATTTTTTCATCTATCTATTACTGATATTTTTTTAATACTTTTTTCTCACATTTTCAAAATGAAATTGGTTTTTCTCCATGTAGATTTCTCTTTCAAATATTTAAAACCAGCAACTCAAAAACTAAAATAAAAGAAATTTATTATCACAACTACATATTTGCACATCTTATTGAAAATTTAAAAATTTGCTGTTAGTTTTTAAATGATAATTCAATTGGGTGATGTTAATTTGTTTAATGAATATAGCTGAATTCTACATACAACACAACAATATACATTTGAAGTTCTACTTTTAAATGCAAAGAGATTTAGACCATAAAAAATCTTAAAGCCACCCTTTCCCTGAATAAATGAATGTAATTTTTGATTTAAAAAATATGAGGTATATATATATATATATATATATATATATATATATATATATATATATATATATATATATATATATATATTTATATATATATATATATATATATATATATATATATATATATATATATATTTGTAAATGGATTTAGAATCAAACACAAAATTAAATAAATTTAATTGTAAACATACTTCTGTATCAGATCCCCAGTGTTCTAAACCATAATTTGAAAATTTCTTCAAAATATCAAATCTTTCAGATGATGAAATATCCCAATGAACTTGTTCTTTGATTTCTTTGAAAATCCAAGGCTTAATGAGTGCTCCTCTGCAGAATAATTAAGCATAGTATTTTATATTCATATTTTGCTGCTTAGAAAAATAAGCAAATAATACTTATTTTTCTAAGAAGCAAAATACAAATATAAAATACTATAAATACAAAATATACCTTGCAATCATGATGCCAGCAACACCAGTTTCTGCTTTTCTTAAGTTATAATCTTCATATGACAAAATATCCCCATTTCCTGACAATAAAACAAAAACTTAAACTATCTTGTAAGACTACTCTCAAGTTTTTGAATAAGCAATATGAAATGCAAACATTATAGGTTAATTAAAAGTTTAGTGTCAAAAATGTAATTAATATGTTCATTTATATTGAAAGATCTATTAGAACACCTTGCAGGTATTATTCAATTTGGCTAACAAAATATTGTAAATTTAATAATTATTCTATTGTAAAATAGTCTAAGTATTCAGAGATAATGAATTGATTAGAAACTTTTTAACTTTCAATATTTTAAAAGGGTTTTGTAAATAAACTTATGGGGTATTACAAGTTAGTTTTCTTTATATGTATTGAAGATTGTTTCATTTTGCATTTCATACTTACTACTGATGATATTATAAGTGATAAATAAAATTATCATATTAGTTTATCATCTATGTTTGAGATTTTAAAATTATTCTTAGCTTGTTTACTTATGATTTATAGATAGCAGTAGTGATATTCTTGAATCACAGAAAGAGCACTAGTCAAAACATAAGTCTGACAGTTATATTTCATTTGAACTTAATTAAAATATCAACTAACATGAAAGATTTCAACTAACAGAAAGAACCAAGAATTCATTCAAAAGTTAAAGCTAAAATATAATTTTAAATGTTAGGTAGGATTCTATAAAAAATGAAACTTTTTATGACTATTTTTTACATATAGTTGTGTCAAAGGAATTTCTCTTTATATAGTTACATTTGAAAATACGACAATAAATTTAAAGATTTCATTCCAAAAATTTCCTAAGAATATTCAAATTAATAGAAAATATACAAGAAAAATATTTTCTCTTACAAAAGCTGCTATTTTAAATAAATTACAAAAACTATAATTAAAAAGTTAATATGTGTTGTATACAAAATATAAATGATTGAAATTTAAGTATTAAATGCAACAGAATTATATAAGTGTACATATGGTTTATTGATACAAAAAATTTTATTTGAAAAACCTAAAAACCATTTGGGATTTTCTAAGCAATTTTAAAATAAATTTATAAGAAAAATTATTTGAAATTAATTGTTTATATAAATTTATTTCATGATTGTTTAAAATATTTTCCACAACTTGAGAATAATCAATTATAGCAGTTTTTTTTTGGGGGGGGGGGGATACTGAAGGTGTTTTTGATAAAATACTCATTGAAGCTGTCTTATAATTTCTTGTTTTAAGAATGGAATAACTGATATCTATTGCAACCACCTTGGGTCAGAAAAAAGTTTTTCAATACATCAACAAAAATCTACTATATTTGCTTTCACATAAACTTAATTTAAATGGACATAATTTGTTCTAGTAAAGAACTTGCTTGTTTAAAAGAAGTGAATTTTTAATGTCTTTCTACCCTGATATGAGCTTAAAAAAACTAAAAGTGTTATTTCAACTTCAGTACTAAAAAAGCAAAAATAATTAAATAAAATTAAAAAAATAATACTAATAAATTTAGAAAAATTTGTGGTTTAAATCCCTGAATTATTCATTGAATTTACACCATAACCTTCTATTTCATTATTAGTTATGGCTCAAATTTATGATGATCTAAGACCAAAAATTAAACTTTATGACAAATCTTCAAAAGCAGTTATGTATATCTATATCTAGTTATATTAATACAACTACCATTTCTGCTTTTAAACGTTTACTTAACATCCATTTTTTTTAAATGGTTTTCAAACAAAAATTATGTAAGAAACGACTCAAAAATACAAATCTCTATCAAAACATTTTTCCATGTTTTTACCTAGGATCATTGCTGATTTAAATAGTCATTATTTTATAAGTATGGCTATTGATGAGATGACAGTTATATATATAAATATTCTTTCAATTAGCATTAAAAAATTAAATTTCTCTTATTAGAAAACTGTATTAAGATGGTTATCAGTGAAAATTATAGTCAGTTATTGGTACAGTGATTGCTCAACCATAAATCCAAGTTCATACTTATTGAGTTGATACAAAGCTTTCATTCTGTTTGAGCAAGTATATAACTGTATTCTAAACAAACATATTTGCAAACAGAACTGCAGTAAAGTATGTTTGAACAAAGATTCCTTTTGCAAGAGAGTAATTATTTGTTCTAGTAACTAAGCTGAATTACTGAAATTCATTTCAATTTACTGTGTTAATTAATTCTGAATAAATAAGTAAGAAATAATATTCTCCTCTTAAAATGGATGCATTGGTATTGTTTGTCAATGAGATAGTTTATGAGCTGATAGAAGATGGATCAACAATCTCTTTTATTTGATCTGGATCAGCCGTGGTATTTTTTTATAATTCATCAGAAGCTTTTTTGATCTTTTTAAAAAAACAATTCTTGAACTAGTATAATATAAGTGAAAAAAAGTACTAAAATAATTTAACAGCAAAATTCCAAGTAGAAGGCAGAAACACTGTTAAAGCTCAGTAAAAAGATTTAAGGAGTACAATATCTTACTCAACACAATGCAATACTTAACAAACGTTTTACTATAATGGGAGTATTACATAGGCTTACCTGAAAAAATTGTTTATATATGGAGGGAACCACTTTACATTTCTTAGCAAAAGCAAGCAATTTTTTGTGCATCAATTTGAAATCTGTGTCAATACATAATTGAATCTGGATTGCTTTAAGATTTTGTTAAATACCTACTAAACTTTGCTTCAGTTACTAGACTTTTATGAAATGATGAGTCTTTTTTGGGATGTAATATAAGACTTTAATAATAATGTAACCTTATCTCTTAGAGCCACATGTCCTTAAATCTAATTGCATTAAAAACGTTTTAATATTAAATTTCAATTAATAACATTCACCTAATAATGTAGACAAAATATTATCAAAGAAAAATATCATCACACATCATGGAAAAATGTTTATTTATGGTCATATAATTATCAAATCATACTTACCAAATAATGGAATAGGTTCAGCAATCTTATTACAAGCATCAATATAAGCCCAATCAGCTGATTTTGTGTATCTTTGTTCTCTAGATCGACCATGAAGCTATTAAAAAAGAAAATAATACAAAAATCTTTAAAAATTAAAGCTAGGATATAGAAATTTTCAAAAAATATAAGACAGAAATTTTTCTGTTCCTTAGAAAAAATATAACAAATAAAACTAAAAAAAGGTAAGTAAAAGAAACATTTTAAAGATTGGTATTAAACATTTTTATATTCCAGAAAATAGTTTTTGTACTCAAGTTCAAATTAGCATGCTCTTCCATACTATTTTGTTTTAATCTAATAGTAAATACATATTTTCATAGCAGATTATTCCTGAAAATTCTTTAAAATAGAAGAAATTTAAGATACTACTTGACATATTTAGAAATAATATTGTAATTGTCAAATAACAAAATAAACTTAATAATAAGCTCCAATGTCACATTAGTATGAGAACATTAAACTTTAAAATTTAATTTTTATTATTTTTAAGTTAGATAAGATTTAAATTGGAGATTAACCATTAGAACTTGCTAATGATAAAGAAATGGCATTTTATTCAACCTTGTTATTTATACCTAATTATAATGATAGCAATACAAAAATAAATGATGAATATATCATTAAATTTACACAATAAAAAAATTTCTAATTAATATATCTTATATAAAAACCATCCATAGCTCAAATACATTAATTTCATCACTTTTTCACTTTCTAATTAAACAACAAAAATGATAATATCCGTCGGTCCTTCAGGGCGGCTATTGTATTATTTTTCTAAAATTAACTTGAGAAGTTTTATAAACTATTGTAACCCTAATGTAAAGAATAAAATAAATGAATTCACAGCTTGAGATCTTATGATCTTCTCAACTGAAAAAAAAAAAAAATAAATAAATAAATAAATGATTTTCATTGTGAACTTAAATATCTTATTTCAGGATAACAGTCTTTATTATAAAATCAGTCTGAATATTTAAAAATAAAATTTGTTTAGCAGTCATACTTTTCTCAAAATTTAAATAAAAATGGGAAATGGTTAATATTTTATTATTAATAGTTCACAATTAGTTGGCTGAGTTGAAACTAGAAACATGCTATTATTCGACCATCACGAGAAGGCGGGTGAGATCTGTCTCCGGTGGAAGGGTTTATTCTTTCAGAGGTTTGGACAGTAAAATGATTTCGCAGTTTAGGGTTAAAACAAATTCTTTGCCCGTTCTTCTCTTTGGCGAAGAACACGATTTCCCCCTCTTCAGTCTTTGCTTTCTACTTAGCTTAGAATGTTGTATTCTCCGCGCTCTCTTGCTTTTTAGTATTTTTATTTTTATTAAAACTGTTCTTTTCAGAACAACACACAATGTCTCTAAAAGGGAAAACATTCCATTCTAAAGAATGTAACATCGTTAATAACGTGCATATATTTTTTTAAAATGAAGCAAAGTCTACTTCGCTTTCGATACCAATTCAGAAAGCCCAGAAACGTACTGCGGCTGCTACTGGCGTTTCTTTTAGAACTGTCCAAAGATTAAAAAGGAATCCAGGACTGATAGCAGGCTTTCAACTCCTAGGAAACAGCATAATCGACCTGCAGAACGCAATGTAGTTTTGGACAATTTTGATTTGTGTGTCATTCGAAATACAGTAAATGAATTTTATGCGTCTAATAAAGTTCCATCCAAGGCATTTCATCTTCTTCGGCAACTCCAAAAACTATATTTTCCCTTATATTAACATATATTATTTATGCGAAATCTGTATGAATTTTATTTTTAAAAATTTTGAGAATTATTTGATGTTATCCTTTTTTTTTTTTTTACTTGATATTATACATAAAAATGTTTTGATAAAATATGTTATACAATCAAAATTCTTAAAAACTATTTAACTGATAGATTTTACTGAGCGATATATAAATATTTTATATTCCCTCAAATTATTTTAAATGATTCCATAGGTGCACAATATATTTCCTACTATAAACATATATGAATTAAAATAAATTCCACAACATTTTAAAATATTAGTATGTCGTAATATGATGAAATATGTATCTTGAATAAAAAAAGGCTGTAAAAAGTTAATTTATTACTTACGGAGTTTCTTTTTTGCATAAAATGGACGTTCCTTACATGAAAACTGTCTTCATCTAAATTAACAACAAACATATTCTAGAAAATCTCACCCTTCCCCATTTTCTCAAAAATTATTACGATAACACAACGAAAATAAAAAAATTTTGGGCACGTAAATTATTTATCTTTCGGTGTCTACAGTTTTTGTTCCTGTTCTTGTGAACGAAATAAATTCTAAAATCTATCTAATAATGACATTTTCATGACAAAATAAAAATATTTTCATTCTAAATGTTTTGTCTAACATAACTTAATATATGTATTTATATATTTCTATTCTGGTATTTGAATTCTTCGAAAAAGCATAACACGTACATATTTTATTTTCATTCTACATCAAAAGGTGCAAGTTAGCCAAATATGGTAACCTAGATTGAGGCGCTTTCTCCTCGTTTCCTCCTCCGTTCTCTAAATTGTTGAAATAGACTTCTCTGATAACATGTGACTCTTACGTCACACTCGCCATCTCCTGGCGGTCGCACTATACAAATTTTTATAATTATTATTAAATGAGATATATCTGATTTCCTAGCAATTCCTTTCGAAAAATACTTGGAAAAAAATATTAATTATATTTCTATTTACTTCTTCAATTCCTAAATACTTTAAAAATGCACCATCAAGAAAAAAAATGAAAATGAGAAACTTATTTATGTATACATTCACTGTAATGACAAGAATTGATCAAATTTACCATTAATTTAATATCACAGAACATGAAAACATCTGATCTGATTCAAAGTAGCAATGAGAAGAATGAAAGTTTGAATAATAAGTTCTAGGACAATATTACACAATTCTTATAAGAAACTGCTTATAAGAGTTAAGCTTTTTTCCTCCAATAAATTCAGCATGCCAGTTATTCTAAACTAAACATATTGATCACATTTATGTAGCAAAAAAATTAAAAAATATGAGTTATATGACCATGCAATTCCCTATTGAAAAATAGAGTCCTGGTTGTCTTGAAAATATGACATAGTATAAACATACCTGATTTGTAATAGAAACTAACAAATTAAATTAATACAAGACAATTAAAATGTTATTTAAATATGTATAGTGATAACTAAGTGAAAATTGCAATTATTCAGTTTCAATGCTTTCTACCAGATAAATCAATGGATCAGATCCATTACAATATTCTTTAACACATCATTGCAGATGCCCCCATTTCTTGAGAAACAAGGCAATTTGCAATAATAATTATACTGACAACAACAATATTACAGAATGATAAATTGTAGACCATAATCCATCTTAGATCAAAATCCAGCATACATTGGTTGGCATACTTTTACACAAAGAAATGACAGGTTTAAGACTTCTGTAACCAATTTTAAGATTTTTTATATAGACATTGAGTTTGTTCACAAAATATTTCACAAAAACATATTGAAAATTTAGTTATTTGCAAATTCTAGTATACTATAATTTTTATGGAAATTTTAAGATTATACAGTATCATCTTCAATGTTAAGTAATTTCAAAACTTATAAAGTATAAATAAATTGGAGCTACATTTAATTTTTTAAATGTTTAATTTAATTTTATTAATTAAAATATTAATTTTGAATGTTAAAAGTAATAAGAAAAAATTTAAAAAGCAGTTTTATAAGGTATTCAAAAAACGCAGTCATTTATAATTAAAATCAATAAGATTAATTGAAAAAACACATGAACAATATATATAAAATTTCAAAAATATTTAATTACATGTTATCTTGGAGATATAAAATGTTTTCACATTTTCAATAAACTTTTGTAAATTTAAAAAAAAGCTGTAAAAGGATATTAATTTGAAAAAAAAAAAGAATTAAATCTTACAGTAATTAGTGAGACTGGACTCCTCCATTCTTTCAGTTTTCGTATTAAATTGTCAGCCAGGTTTTCATTTCCATAAATACCAGTTCTCATTTTGAGAGTCAAAGGAACATTTATAACAGAAGATACACCATCCAATATAGATTTTAATTTCTTTGTTCTATTCATAAGACCACAACCTCCACCCTGAAAAATAAAATTGAACAAAATTATATTAAAATATTACATTAAAGGCATAGGAAATGATGGTAGCTAAAATGAAGTATACAAGTAATATTTTAATTCATGCCCATACTTTTAAATATTTGAAATTCAGAAAGCAAAAATACTAAAATCTATACATGAATTACAAAAATTCAAATGATTTTAAGATACATTTGAACAACAGAGAAGTAATTTTTTTTTAAATATCAAATTTTAAATTAAGTATAAATTACTTACTTTTTTATAGATAGCATCAAGTGGACAACCAAGATTCAAATCAATGAAATCAAATGACGCATTTTCTGATAAAAGTTGGCAACATTTAGTCATAACTTCTGGTTGATAACCACAAAGCTAGAACAGTGATATAGAATTCATCCATTGCAAATGTTATGAGCATTTATTATAATTCTTATAATTGTAAACAGAAAACATCCATTATTTATCAGCACATTTCTAGTTACATTTCGTTTATTATTTTGAAACTAATTCTTTAAATATGATAATTTACAGAACAGATTATATCAGTTAGATTATAGATTATAATAATTTTTTAAATATCATTACTTTTAATCTTTAATAAAAACTTTAAATAAATAACAAAAAGTTCATACATAAAATATTCTAATTAACTTTCTCACAGCCTCTAGATTACTCTATTAACTTATAAGTGAAAATCTACAGCTATCATCAAATTATGAAAGATTAAGATGTATTATATTCAAAATATAAACATTCAATAAATAAATTTTCAAAGAGTTAATAGTACTAATACTTTTGTTCAATATTTTTTGGATATAGTTATATAATTAGAAATATAAAAATAACTCCTAAATAAAAGTTGTCAACTTTCCTTTTCTCATTATCAAAATAATTTATAGATTTTTAAGTTTGTATAGGTTTAATATTTACAATTATATACATTATCATACATAAATTTATGACATAATTTTTTATAAAATTAATATAAATGGATCTTGAAATTAAATGTTATTACTTGATGATAAACAAAATGTTTAGAATCTGACAGAAACATTTCTCATTAAAAACTTACTTGAATGCCAAATATATTTTCTGTGTGATGACGCTTTATTAGAGCCCATTCTGATTGCTGTCCTTGAAGCAGACTTAGGGCCATAGACATTTCTGAACAAGTAATATCTGCACCAAATTCTTTACATACACGGCGAAAGGGCAAATTTCCTACCTATGATAAAAACTTACTTAAAAATATATAATTACAACAATTTGCTATAATAATTTTAATGATTTAAAAAAGATTAATTTTTAATACATAATAAATATAAATAAAAATGCATAGTTATTGGATTAATCTGCATTATGTTCTAGCTTTTTTCAGCTAGAACATAATGCAGATTAATTAGAGTCCCTGAAACTTAAATCATAATTGTTTAATAAATTATAATTACAACTTCAACAGTAATATATCTCAGACTATCATAATTAATGCATTTATAGCCTTAGCTAATTATGCACTTATAAATGCCAAATTATTTTTCAAGAAATAAATTTGAACAAAAATTATCAAAGTGAGCAGTAAAATAAAAAAATGACACTTAGAATTTTTTTTTTTACTTAACCTAGAATGTTTAATTAATTTCTAGAAAAAAGAATTTGTTAAGATTAGTTTTTACAACAATTGCCATCTTTCCTATACCACTTCAATAACCATTTTAAGTATACAGACTTTTGAAAAAATGTATATTTTGATAAAAAATCGAATAAAATTTTAAAAATTGATTACTATCTTTAATATTTATATTAATACAACTAAAAAATTTTTATAGATTATTTTTAAAAAAAATTAAAAATAATGAAACTAACTAAACATTTTTAATGAACTATGGGAGGATATTTTTAAGTTCTTTTAGATGTAGAGAAAGGAAAAAATTCAAATTAAAGTTCATTGGTCATTAGTCACAAAAATGTGTAAGGATAAGGATTGGTCATGATTCACCATAAAAGATAAGAAATATACAATGAAAGATTCATTTGAGTCATGGATACTTAATAGTGTATATTTATGCAGATTAAAATAGGAAAAACAAATGCAAGTGACATAGGTTTTCAAAGAAAGTTAATAAGATACTTTGATTACTATATGTGAATTATATCACATTCTAGTAGCTACATCCTGAAAAAAAACTATGTTTCAAATTTTATTAAACTAACAAAAAGGAATACGTGAGTTCAAATTTTATTCCTACCCAATTGTTTGTAGAATGTTTACCAGATTTCACAAAGATTTAGATTAACTACATCTTAAAGCAATCATGTATAGTTCAGATTTTAATTATGAAAGATGTAAAATAATAATTTATAAAAAACAAACATTTTAGTTTGTAACAGAAAAAAAAAGTTTATTTTCTAATTTCTTCATTAATTCATAATTTTTTAAGTCTATAATGTAAGTTCAATTAACGTGCAACAGATAATTGCTTAGTTATTTAATATATGTAGTTATTGCACATATTGATAAAGTTGGAATCATATTCTGATTATTTTGAATTCAAACACTAGCTATATCTAAGACTAGATACTGCATAATTTTAATTTACATAAAAGTTTTCTATGTCACTTCAATTAAATATTTATTATTTTAATATTTAACTGAAATATCATATAATTTAATGAGATATTTCTATGTTAATTATTTTGCAAATATGTAAAATATTTGTTTTAAAAGGCTATTAACAAATATATGAATATTATACATGATTTGTAGGATATAGTCTATTGTCATATTGTCTTTATGAGCTACATAATTGAATATATAATAGATGAAATATCTAAGTGCAATTGATGAGTGGCAAATTGTTGATCTCAATATATGGGTGCTTTCAATGGAAAATTTTACATGCATTAGAAATTTTATGCCATTGTGCTTAGGGTATATCCTCTCTAAATAAAACCTGTAAAAATATTCCTATCTATGTTAATCCTCCATAAGATTCAGCACAATTGATATTGACTAGCGTGATTGATAGCAAAATGTAAACAGATTCAAACACAACATAGATACTTAATTGGATAAATTAATATTTATATTGCTTCAGATCAATAAAAAGGCACTGGTTTGTTGATTGGTAAGTCAATCAACAGCTATTTTTTGCCCATAAAATATAATTCATATTTAGAGTATGAAGTATATTCAAAATGACTGAAAAACATAGGCATTAAATATGTAAACTATGGCAATACATAAATACAAAATAGGTAAACTAAAAAGAAAGAGCACAGACCATTCAGCTAACAGCTCATCAGACAACAAGAGTTAAATACAAGGTTACCTTACATATTTATTCAAATTTATAAATTATAATAGGTTAATTAAAATAAAATTTCATTGATTATCATTATTTTGCAAAACTTAACAGTATTGATTCAATCCACTCTGAATCATTGAATGATAAATGATCTAATTGCTTCCAAATTGTTTTAAGTAGTCACTTAAAAGTTGCTAAGTATATTTAGTATTAAGATCCAATTTATTAATCCTTCCTAATATATCTCCTAAAGTAAAAATGCTCTAAAAACTATTCATATGAATTGAAGCATGAAAAAGCAAACCTAAGTTTCTGAATATTTGAAACCACTCAGAGATTTAAATGTTCTTTAATTTAATGAGTCAGTAAAATTTTTTTACTGTCAACTTAAAACTCTTAAATGCTTATTATTGTATATTCAATTCCATTTATGCATTACAAATAATACAGGTTTTGCTACTTTTGGATACATCTTGCAACTTTGCAATGATTATAATAGTTTTTTTAATGTTTTTGGATAACTCAGTGAATTATTTTAATGATTCTTTGGCTTTACACAGCAAACAGCCTAGAGGCTAATGCTGTTGTAAGGTAGTTAAAGTCCATTATGTAAATAAGTAACTAGAAATACTTTTAAAGCCATATTCCTGTAAGGAGAAGAAACTTGATAAACTCATAAGAAACATCTCAACTGACATGTATGTAGAAGTACAACATTCACCTCTAATTTTCAGTAATGGTGATCCACTGTGAAAACTTTCCTTCTGAAGTTTGCAGTCTAACAATTTTGACAGCAGGCCACAGTGAGCACATTTAATGATTCTTTAGAAAGAAGTAATAGACAACCTAGCAGCCAAAGGTATTTTAGCATCTACCGCATATGTTGCCTTCCGAGAAAACCCTTAAATCCTTTTCTTAGGTAATGGGCTATATTTGTATGTCACAACAGAAGAAACCTGGGATGCTCCTAAGCTTCCACTCAGATGGATGTGCCATAGAAAGCAAAAATGCAATAACTCTTTCTCATTGTTCGACAGTTGCTTGAATTTAACCTGGGAGCTTATGATCCAAAGAGCACTGTCTTACAACTAAACCACAATGAGCTTTTTTAATGATTCTTAGAAAAGTTAGCAATATTGAGTCATTATGAACTTCATATTTCTTTAAAAATGCATTTTGAATTACTTAGGTGATTAGTTGAAGCAGCCAGCAAAATGTATGCCACATTTGTGTTTTGTAGAGTGTAATTGAAAAAAATTAGTAGCACTGTGAAAACAATTTTTCTGTTTCTTGTGCATATGGACAAATATGCAGAAAATTATGTTTTACAGTCATTCTTTTAAACAAACTGCTATTTCATCTATTTAAAACAATATTAAAACATTCATATACAGACACACTAATACACAATAGTAATAACAAAAGTTAATGATCGAGTCTAGCCTTTCAACACTCCAAAAATAAATATTAAATAATGAATGTACCAACAAGTAATATCATCAATGTATGTAAAAATGAGCAGAATTTTTTGTCTTCAAAAATATTTCCTCTTATTCTTTAAATAAAATTCGCATTTCAAAAATGTTTTAATTGTTCTCTTTTTTAGAAGAATTTTGCTTTGAAGCAAATTTTGTTTCCTTTCAAATAAATACTTTAACTAGAATTAAAAAAAAAATGACTACAAAATATTAGTAGTTGTAGTCTAAGAATATATCAAAAAAAGAATCTGTTTTTTTCCCCCTCCTAAAGTTTTAACTATATACATATTGGTGTTTTGGAAAACCCTACACATACTCTTGCCATGTAACACGGATGTGTAACTCATATTGATTCCTCGATCCTATTCTGACAAAACTCCAAGAGCATCCAATAGAAACATTGGACATCTAAGAAAGTAACAAAAATTATTTTGTAGTAAAAAGAAATTCATATGAGGTGCAGAAACACTATTAAAATCCTCATAATCAAATAATGTTATCAATTATTTTGTGAAAAAATATCATTTTGTAATTTATAATTATAATATTTTTAACTTTGATTAAATTTTGTAACTATCAATTTTTAACATTAACAATTATATTTGTGATTCTAAATAAAAATTCCCATTTTTACATCATGTTACATTAGTCATTTTGTGACCTAGCTCTACATTATTATTATCTACTATATATAAGGTTTATGTTCTTACATACATACAAGTAATTAATTAAATAAACTTTAAAAAAGAACTGAAATAAATAAAAAACATCATATGAAATAAATGATACATACTGTTGTAAGAGGAGCTAAGAATAATTTATCTCTGAAGTCAATCTATAAAAAATTAAAATAATTACAAAACAAAACAAGATATATTTAAAAAAAATAAAGATAAGACTCAAATTTCTGAAAAATGTAAAATGCCTGAAAACAATTAAAAAAATTACACTCAATATCATTATATTAAAATACAATATAAAATTCATTAATGATATTTAAGACTAAAAAACAGCTTTATATACAAACTTAACAATATTACAAAAATGCTTTTTTTATTTATAGACCACATTTACAATTCACTTTAGGAATAATAAATGATTCCTTAAATTATATTATGTACCACAAATAATATACAATATAATTTAAAACATAATACCTTTTTAATTTCAGGTAAGAAAAAATTATCTTCTAAAATTTCAGTCGAACAAGTGGTAGAGTTTTCAATGTTATGTTCATTTTTATTCATGGATTTCATTTCAGCACTTTCAATTAAATTCTTTTCATCTTTTACAATATCTGGGCAAGATTTCCCTACAGGTATGTCATCTGTAATTTTTTCAGTTGGAAGTTTTTGAGAAATATCACAGATATTTTCTTCGCTGACAACAGTTTTAACTGCAATATCAGTTGGGCTTTTGTTCACATTATTCAAGTCATCTGACATCATATCATTTGTAGTTATGTCTGCTGAATGCACTAGCATAACACTAGAGTCCCCTTTTGTATTTTCAACAGATTTATTTCCCTCATTCATACCTAAATTATTCTGAAATTTTTCTTTATTCATATTATTTATGTTATCTGATCGCTTGAAATCATAATTTTTTTTTCTAAGAGAATTTTGTAAATCTTTAGTTAAAATATTACAAAATAGTTTTTTATTTTTGAACAAATTCCATTTTTCTTCCACAATTAAATTCTTGCCATCATGGACATGGTCAGAAGCAAATCGACAAGAGAAAGTGTAAGGACATTTACCATATGTTTGATATAAATAACATGTATTACTTATATCTGGAGGTTTATTTTCTAAATAGCTTTTAATATCATGACTGTAACAACAACTGTCTCCAAATGAACAAGCTCCCTCATTGCCAATTTTGAAACATAGCTTTTCAGACTTAGGTGTTCTTTTACTACGAGGACGGTGTTTATTTTGTCCTTTTAACTTTTTAGTAGGTGGTTCATCAGAAGAATCTTTTGTGCAATTGAACACCATTTTCTTTTTGTCTTTAACAGCAACAAAATTTAAATTCAACTCTCGAACATGATCTTGCAAAAGAAATCTGAAAGCAAATAAGAAATAGAATTATGGCAATTAATGCATTTATTCAAATGAAACATAAGTTATCATTTGATTATTTCAAATTCAACTTATGAAACAATACTTTTATAATATTAGTTCAACACCTGAATTTAAGTAGTAGCTTTATTACAATGAATACATTTAAAAAGAATGCAAAATAATATTGGTTAATCAATTTTAGATATAATAGACAAAAATTTTTAAAAAATTTTCAAGGAAATGCAAAATTTAAATTTATACAGAATAATTGTTAAGTGTCCTCTACTAACTTTTACTTCACAATTACAAAAACACACCAAGGTATTTTAACAATCTATTTGAGCATCAGACCTCAGAATAAAAAAATTCTTTGTTATTATTATTGTTGTTAAAATACTTATGCTTAAAAATAAATACAAAACCAGCATTATTTTGAAATAAATATTTTAATGAATTAATGAGATTAAATTTTTAAAAAGAAAATTTAAATAAATTTAACCTTCTGATGCATAGTCAATTAGATCAAATCATTCATAGTCATTAGATCAAATATTTTTCTTGAATAAATGTTTTTATATAATGGTGTTCCAGCTAAGTTTAAGTTGATAGTAATTCTATTATAATTATAATCTCCACATTTTTAGAGATTTAATTATGCATTCATTATTAAATAAATTTAAAGCTTTAACTTTATAAATTTATTAAATTACAGTAGTTTGCATTATATTAAGTGAATTCTAAATACAATATTTGACATTTCAGAACATTTTTAATGTTAAAATTTTGCAACATAGTAAAAATATTTATCAAGGACTTTGCACTTATTCAATTAATTAAAAACCACCAAACAAAAAAAGGATATTAAAGGACATCATATTTCATATTATATTTTAATCAATAATTTTACATTAATATTATTTTATTGGAATTTATATATATTTCCATAAATTAATTTTTTAGCACTACCTCATGAAATTTGTGATAGAAAAATAGAAGAAAATAAAATAAAGCATGACTGAGAAAACATTCTAAGTGATGCAAAGTCTGCATTTAAAAAAAATTTTTTTTTACCACTTCTTTAGATATATATAGAAAGCACATTTTGGAAACATTCACTTGATGAACATAACATCAAATATTGATCAGGAATGAGCTTGTAGCAATAATAAAAAGAAATCCTACTTTTATCACAGATTTCAAATACTTAAATGATATAATCTCTTTTAAATAATTTTGGTGATCAAATAGAAGCAGCTAATTGACAAACAAATACTTTTAAAATATCTGAGAATACATATAAAATTGGAAAACTGGTCAAGATTGACTAGTCCAAATTCAAAATGAAAAGGTACAAAAAATATATGGATATAGTGAGTTTCTGGGATGATTTATGGATGATGCAAATAAAATGTTTTAAATTACAGGTAGAAATTGTTAATGATTGCTTAATAGAATTTTTTATATGTATATTTATTCATATTAGAATGTAAATTATTTACTAAGTTAAATATATCAATGCAGAAACAACTGCTTAAAGACCTGTTCAGATTTTTTTTTAAATAACAAATATATGAGACTGTATTTGAGAATTTTTGATTTTGCTCATTTTTTAAGCACAATAATAATATGCATCATATACATGGTATACATTAACAGATATGCTATTATATAATATTTTTTGTGGTTTAATAGTATCAATTACAACACAGTTGTCCATTTTTTGCCAATAACATGACCAAATATATTTGTGATATAACATAGTTAAAATTTTTATGACAAAACATTCAACAATACATTATTTTCTTAATCAAAAATAAAAATATTTTGATTAAGAAAAAAATAAGTTCCTGATTAGAAATAATAAGCTTAAATTAACTTTCAAAACATTTTATTTATATAGAAAAAATTAAAAATGATCAGTAAAATATAAATTTTTATAGTTTTTTAATTTTATTTTAGCATTAAAGTTATTAAATTTAAGTAAAAATTAAAAACATATTTGTATAACTAATGACAAATCATTCTAAAAAATGTACAAATTAACTATAAAAACACTTTATGTATGTAGTTATAATTATATCTCTATTTACTTTACTTTGAAGATTTTAGGTAAAAAAAATAAAAAAAAAGGATAAAAGACTTTTGGTTTGAAGATATTTGCCTGAACCGCCCAACCTGTCTAGTGATTAGTGTAACTGATTACGGATAGGGAGGACCTGGGTTCGAATCCCGGCTCGGGCACGGATGTACTTTCTCTTTCTCTCTCTGTGTTTCTTGTCCTTTCCTCAGATGTTAGATGAATGTGGCCCGCCCTATAAAGGGGTTTGTGGTGGTGTGGCGTGGGCAATTCTACTTGTACTTCTGTGACTTGTTCACAGGTGCCCTCCAGGTAACGATAAAATGAGTAGCAGTTTTTGGCCTTGTTGCGGCTAATGGCTAAATGTATTATACTTGCTCAAGGGTGTCCGCCATTAGAAACAAAAAAAAAAAAAAAGATATTTGACTGAATATTATTTCTATTGCCGCCTACTCTGTCTAGTGGTCAGCATTCCTGACTGTGGATAGGGAGGTCTGGGTTCGATTCCCAGTCGGAGCATGGATGTACTTTCTCTTTCTCTCTCTCCTGTCTTTGTCCTTTCCTTGTATGAATGAGTTGTAAATGGTTGCCTACCCTATAAACGGGTTCCTATGGCATGTGTGTACTGAGGAAGTCGGGGTCCACACCCACTTGCGGTTCAGTTGAAAGAGTGGAGCAGCGCACCCATACTGCCAGCCTGGCTAGCACTTGACAAAAAAAAAAAAAAAAATCATTTCTATTAAAACTTTATTAACTGACTGAAAATCAACAATTTTATTTAATTTTTTGATATTCAACAATCACTTTTTACCCATGATGGTTAATTGAATAGAAATCTACAGCTTAGATTATGTCTCATGCCATCATAAATTTTGCTAAATATACAATTCAAACCCAAAAACTGTTGAACTGAAGTCTAGTACAAACTGTTCAGAAAGAAAAGTAGCCTAGAAAGCTTAGGAAAATACTAGATAAGAATGTCAAATAACTACTGAATTGGAAGTTTATAATTTCTTTTTTCTTGCAGCATAAAATTTAATTAATCAAAGTCCTTCAGGAAAGCAAAACACAGGGGATGCTGATGTGCCTCAAAACAGTCATTGTCGGTAAAGAAATCTCTAAGTAGTGCTATATTTTCAAATGTTTGAGTTATTCATAAAGAATACAAGGTATTTTCTGATAAAAATGCTTCTTGGCATGATTTTTATTTGGCTTATTTCATTGATACCAGACATTGAAAAGCTTTGTCTTTATAATTGTTAATAGCAAAAAAAAATTTTCGTCCAAGAGCACTAAACAATGAAATGATATTTTTACAATTGTCGTCTAGAAATGACGTAAAAAGTAACAGTAAAATCAAAATGGCAAATACATAAACATACCATGAAAAAGTGTATGATTCCTAACTGAATAAACATAACATAATAAGCAAGAAACTATAAATCCCAATTTCTGTAAAAATCATTCAAATCATTATTCCAAATAATAAATTTACAAAAGAAAATGAGGTCCTGGTAAAATTTCCAAATTTTACATTTGATTTATTATTTTGCTAGCCATTATACTGGGATAAACACATTTTATCGAGGCAATAAAAGCTTTCATCTCCAATGATGTTACTTTATGAATTCACTGCCATGTGTCCTCAGTCAATTACGACTCAAACTTTTCCTTTGTTTTTAGGTGCTTTTCATACCAGCTGTCTAAGTTCTCTTGATCGAGTCATAAATTTTTTACTGCGAAAATAGCGGATGAAAATGTTAGACTCATATCATACCTGGTATTGTGAAATCCTGATAAGGTTTGATATCAATACTGCCACAATGATTTTCAATTTTTGCCATTTGTAAAACCAAAGAATATGGAATATTGAAATAGCAGTACATAAACTAACATATCGAATCTCGCCAAATCAACAACTACGGATCGTAAAATTTATAGCCCTTCCAAATTCACAGCGTTAACTAGAATTAAGCCTCAATCCAACATTAAAAAAAAAAAGGTAAAACTATATTTCAGTTGGCCTCCTAGGCAAACATGGCGATATGCGAAGAAAACTTGATTTGCGATATCGCTTATTTTATTCTCCTTTGCTATGTGATTTATGCTAAAACTATATTTAAGGGTGCCCCCTCGGCAAACTTGGTGATTTTTGTTTGGTTATCGATTTTATTGGCAATTTTTGTTAGCACAGGACAATCATTTGCTCTGTTACAAAAAGAACACGATTGGGTTTTGCTCAGCTTGGCGATCAACCGCAACCACAACTTGGCGAGAATCAAGGCGGCACCTTTAAGTATAGGCTAACCAAAAAAAACTTTCTTTAGGGGATAGGTATATCAAAGTTGTTCCGCAGCCTAGCCATGTAATGCGCGAAGCTTTTCCTACCTTTAAAATGTCAGGTTAGCTATACATTTATTATGCATTACGCTTTTATATATTTAAAGGAGAAAATAGAAATATATTCAAACAATTTTTAAGAAAACAACGTCAAACAGCGTTTAAGAAAAGCCAAATTGAAATTTTTTATTAAGTTTTCTTAGGAATAATTAATTTATTATTATTTTCCCCCTTTCTTTGTTCAATTGATCAAAGGAATAAAACCGGCATTTTTTAAGACAATATTTTTGACAATATTTTTATGACATACTCCGATTTTATTGCAGCAACTCCACTTGAATGGTAACTTGTTTTCTCCATTTTAATCTGTCGAAAATAATTTTGATTAAGATATACTTCACATATATAATTCAAAACAAAGTGCAATATGAAACACGTGTTTCATTTGTAAACAAAATCATTTGATAGATTGATTAACAGTTTTCCAATTGAACATCAATGGAGAACAGTTTGATTGATTTGACAAAAGGAAAATTTGGAAATTAATATTTAAGTTTAAAAATTTTAAGAACTATTTTTTATTTTTACCATTAATTGATTTAAAGGGAAATTATTATTATTTAAAATCTATTATTTTACTAAAAATATTAGAAATCAATAACAATTAAATCTTCATCGATAGATTTTAATGTTTATGTTTTCATTTGTGATTGTGTTTTTCTTTCTGCTCGAATTTTGTTAGGTGGTAAATGAAAAATACAGTATCATTTTAATAAGCGAGAATGTTGCTTCATAAATCTAATCAAAGTCAAAAATTTTCTCTAAAACCAATATTTTTTTAAATTTTCTTCGTTTGTCTTGATTTTCATAATTTTTTTGAATAGTAAAGTTGTTGATAGTACGTTGAGTTTTTAATGTTTTGATAATTAATAATTAATGTTATTTAAATAAAATTTTTATTGTATTAACATCCTAAAGTTTCATTTTTTTATCATTTATGTTTTCTAAGATCAATGTTCGTTAGGTATAGTTGCACTTTCTAGTACTCAAATTAAAAACAGCCAAAATTGCAGCTCTAGTAGTCTCTAAAGGTTATAACCTAAGATTTTAAGTATTCAACTTTTTTTTTTTACTCTGCAAAAATAAGTTTAAACTTTTATATATTAGAAAAAGGGTAAAGTAGAATACTTATTGATCAAAGTAATTTATTTGTTACATGCCTTTTCGCAATAAGATTTATATTTTTGCTTTAATAAAAAATCCAATATTTAACTGTAATAATAATTGTAAAACTGCATTTTAGGATGTCTCATTCTTTTCTGGTTGCAATAAACATCCATAACAATATTGAAAATGGAATGATTAAAAACTTCAATAATAATTATTAAACTGATTAAAAAAAGTTAAATTTTTTATGCATAAATGCATGCACCAAATGACCGAACAAAACTATTTAAGCCATTCTAATCAGTTATGATCAGTTACTTCTAATAAAAGAAGTACTTTTTGATTCAATATTTTATTCAGTAAATCATGTTTATCATTTCTAAAACAACAAGCTCTATTAATTTATGAAATAATGTACAATCAGCTCACAATTCAAAACCAAATTTATTTTATGTATTGTAAAGTAATTTACTTTGTATGTTATGTAGTTTATATTTTATAAGATAAATTTTTTTTCATAAAATCAAAACTTTCTAAATATTTATACAATGATAATATGTGCGTATTTTCCTATATTCACTATATTGAATAAAATAGATTTAAAACTCGTTTTCTTAACATTTCGTTGAATGTCAAGTGAGTAAATATAGAAAAATGTGTAATTTGTAATCACTCTCCAAATGTTCCAATTAATGTCTAACATGATTCACTGCTTGTGTACATATTATTACTATCCAAATTTTTCTTACTTTTCTGCCAACAATCTGTATGGTTAATACAAAAGGTTAAAATCATGTTATGTTTCATGCAGTTCCTCCAAAATATTTTAAAATTCTGATATTACTAAATTTAGTTTAGTAAGTGTATGTTCTGTTCATAAGTTGCTTGTATCATTAAATTTTATACTGATTTTTTTATAGGTATATGTATTCAATATAAAATCTGAAGTAAATTTTTATAAGAAATAATTTTTCTGTTATATAGTATTATTTCAAAAATTTTTAAATTTTACTTATCTATTTTATGGGGGAAAATGAAAAATGAACATCACATATTATAAATTGTATGATTTGAGAAATTTACTATGTTTTTGATACTTAACTGAGTTTGTCGCACTGTAGTTTAGAACTATATTACAATAATAAATATAGTGGAACTTTAAAACAAGCATTATGGTCTATCAATTTTTAACAGTTGCTAAATTGTTGATAATGCTTATATTTTGGCGGTTTTCAAGTTGAAGTATTTGGTTTCTAATAAAACTATTAGTAATAGGATTTCTTAAAATAGCAGTAATGCTGATGCAATAGCTATTAAAAAGTGTTGATTGTATAAAAATAATTCCAAGGTATAACTTAAATAACATTCTTAAAAAAGTTGTTAGAATGAACCATGTCCATCTGCAATTTCCAAAATTTTTAAAAGAAATTCATAGAATTAAACTTATTTTCGAAAGTGTCATGAACTTTTTTGACTTTTAATGATTTGATTTGAATTTGCATAAACTTAAATTTTCTTTGAAAATAGCATTAAAGTATATAAATAATTTGAATACTTTAAGCTTAACAAATTAACTTCAAGGTGTACTTATTCTGAAATGATAGTTTATTTATAAAATATTAAGCTTTAAAAATTTAGAGACTGATAGTATGTCTATGTTAGACATAATTATAAGTAGTAATTGAAGAAACAATATTTTTTTTTCTTATAATTGGAAATTTATGTTGAAAAAATATTAAAAAAAAAAGTCAAAGGAATTCAATTAGTGTTAAAAATAAAAATTAAATATTCTTAATCTGGTCTTATGCTTAAATATTATATATAATTTTACCCTGCATAGTAGACATTTTTATAGCTTGTTTATTTAAGATATTTGAATCCATGCATACCACATCTTGTCTTTAAATGAAGTTTTTATTGATAGAATGTCATTAAATCTCACAAGGAAAAAAAGAACCTCGAAAACTTTCAAGCATCTTCCCCAAGACAGTAAAAGAATGAACATTTTCCCCAAGAATGTAAAGTTCAGTTTCCATCTCAATTTTTGATTGTGGATGTGATCCAATTTTAAAACTTCTGAAAAATGCATTCCACTACCACTAGACCACAGTAAATCCTATAATGAACTATAAATCACACTTGATGACATTACTTGAAAAAAATGCACTGCAATATTTTTCTTTATGTGAATAATTTACATCACTTAATCTAGCAAGACTTAATTTTTTTTTCTGTATATAAATGTATATGATAGTTCTATATATGTTTCGTGTATGTCACATAATATTCAGCCTTTTTTGCTATGAATAACTCTTTATTTGATCAACTATCATATTCATATTTCAAATGCAAGTTAAAGAGTATTGATATTTGTGAAATTGTGAGGAGCACTCCCTTATGATTGAAAAATTTGTACAGATTCATTTATTTATATGAAAAAGCATATTTCCCTACATAAAGTTACATTGAGTGTTAAGCTTATATTTGCAAATATTTAATAATTAAAAATATATAATAATATATTCTAATTATGTATATTTTAGTTTCTTTTATTTCACTCATTTTTAAAAATTAATTATGATTGTAGGGTATATTTATAAATTGCTTTTATATTTTTCAAAGTCTGAAATTAAAAATCACACCATCTTTTCATGATAGAAATTTATTCTTAATTTTTTTTAATTTAGTAATCAATGTGCATAATTCATGATGAACTTCAAGATGTCAAAACTCATTGTGAATCTCAAATACCAGGTAGCAAAATAATTGCTTGTGTTCCTTCTATGGTCCGCATTGATTTAAGGTATAATTTTCAACATTACTGATTTTCTTAATAATGGTTTTGTCAGTTTCAAGTTAAAAGCATATATTTAAGTAAATAAAAAATAATGTTGCATTTTATTCCATGCTAATCATCAATACTTTCAATCTATTTCCTTTTAGCAGAAATATGAACTATATGAAAAATCAAAAGTTATATTGCCAAAACTGATACCATTTAAAAATTCATTTGAAAAATATAACATCTGCTCTAAAAATGATTTATGATTATTTAAGAGTTTGCATGAGATATTATAATTATTTTTTAATCTATAAATGTGTGTTACTCTTTTCAAACTCTTATAGTGCTACTAGAATTTTTTTTTTATGAAGCATTTTTACTGTTCAAAATTTGCCTACTGCTTAAATGTATCTTTAAAATGTTTAAATTTATTTCAAATAATTTAAATTAAGTTACTGTGAAGGAAAGCAATATAGTCTTAATAATCAAAACGATAATTAAAATACTACCTAATAAAATATTGTTAAGTATATAAATAAATTTTAATCAAATAATTTATTGATTTTGCACACTTACAGTAAACTAATAATGTGTTTGCTTTATTATAATTTGTTTCAAATCAATTATGTTATGGTTTTAACCTTAACATTTTCATTACTTTCTCAAAGAAGTTAGCTACCTGGTTATATATTTGAATCAAATCTATAATTTGTTTTTTGGTGCAATGTAGTTGTGACCTCCTCACCTGACTAGCTCAAAGTTATTAGGCACTTGGAGTATTCCAAACTTGTTAACCTAAAGTACAGTTAGTGCTTAACTGCACTGTTATGTATGTCAATTAAATGAAAGGCATGCTGTTAAAAAATTAACTATGTAAAGTTTTGTTCTATTATTAAAATAATTTGCTCCATAAAATTAGTATTAATTATGTACTTAATTTAGAGCTGTGGAAAACGTACATGACAATCAAAATCATTTTACAATTGTATAACAGTTAAGGAAAATATATGTAATGACTAAATCAAAGTTGTTGCTTATGCACAATGGACAATAAAAAGTAAAAAGTAACAGCAAAAATTCTGAAGTTTCCAATTTTTACCTTATAATAAGCATAAATTCAATTTTTATCCTATAATTATTAATTTTTATCTTAGTTGGTTACACAACTACTAATTAATTGTTATACATGAAATGATAAAGTTGTGTATTTATTATTTAGTAATTGGAATATAAACCATGACATTGCATAATGGATTGCAGAATTACTCCCATACAATACGTTCATATTAAATGAATTGATAACTGCACCTATAGATGTGATTCATTCATAAAAATATATGGAATAATACAGTAGGAGCCTTATTTATTAAAAATTTATTTGATTTTAAATTTAATTCAATTCAATATTTAATCTAAAGAATTTAAAAGTTGGTGATTTTATGAAAAGTAAAAACTAAAAAATCAGAGAAAATTAAGATGATAATTTGACCCCATTATAATATATTTATGAATATATCTGAAATAATGAAAACAAATTTTTATATACTTGTATGCAATAAAATAAATATACATAAGAAATATAATTTACATATGAAAAAATTTGATGGGGAGATATTATTATCTACTAAAGCATAAGTAATGAAGCATAGTGATATATTCTTATCTAGATTATAATCATTAAATTATATGTGCAATTTGATATTCTTAGTTATGATTGAATATTTATAAGAATTTTCGCATACATTAGTAATTTTCTATTGTAAATTAGTTAGTTTATTCTGTTGTTTTTATGTCAATTTTGCTGAAAGCAAGATTACTTTCTTTGTTATCCGATACTAATTCATTTTATTGTTGTACTCTAATTTAATTTAAGGAACTTTTGAAATGTAATTTATATTTTATTCTTCTATATTTCTTTATATTTTTTTAATATGATATTTGCATTTTTAAAAATAACATTTACTGAATTTGAATTGAAAACACTATAAACCAAAATAAATATTGAGTTTCATTATATTCTAAAATTATTTATTTTTCTCTAGTACATAAATCTGTTTTATAATGTTTACTATTTAGTGATAAAAATTGATTTTTGTAGGAGAACAAAACACAAACAGTTGACAGCATGTCTGCAATTCCCTGAATCTTACCCAGAATTTCCATTGATAGTGGAATTGAAAAGTAAAACCTTGAGTGATAAATTTTTAAGTGGCTTAACTAAAGTTTGTGATGAAGAATGCAAAAAATTACTTGGGAAGCCACAGGTATAGTTTCATAATATGCTATGAGTTTTTCAATCAAAAAATTTGTAAGTTAGCCTATTTATAAGAAAAATATTTTAGGTTGAAACATTTAACATATTTAAATTTTTCTTATTAATATTTAAGATTATACCTTTTTCTTTTTTTTTCATATTTTTATTAATAAAACAAATTATGCAACTTAAAATTCTATTTTCTGCAGAATTTGTGTGAATATATAATTCTCTCACTTATTTTAAACTTTAATCTGCTTATTTATACAAGTTCTTAATTCTTTTAATTTGTATGTATCTGAATGAATAAGTAAGCATGCACAAGTGAGAAAAGATAATGTTAATTTGTTAGAGCTTTAACTATTAAATTTTTGATATGTTTTCATCAAAAATAAGAAAAAAAAATCATTAGCAGTCGGGCAAAATTGTTTAAAAATTAACTCATGCATGTTTGCTCATTTATCTCAAACCTTAAAGCCTTCAAATAAAATTAGAAAAAAAACCTAGGAATAAATAAAAGTAATTAGGTTTTTTAATCTTGAAATTAATTAACTGGTGTTATTCCTTTCTCATTTATTTTTCATTTCCATATGAGCTATATTTGGTTAATTTTATAAAATTTCAGATCCTTAAACTTATCAAGTTTTTGAAATTGTTTTTGGATGAAAACCCTTTGTCTGTCTGTAGTGAAGAACTTTCAGCAATTAAACGAGAACTTAAAGATTGTGACCAGTTGAAACTAAAACAGAAGACTTCCACTGTTGTCTTGCATATAGCAAGTGAACTTTATTTTTTAAAAGTTAAAGTTTTAGTTCCTGAGCATTATCCTGAAGAACAAGTGCAGTCAGTATTTCATAATTTTACATTAAAATTGTTTTCTTTGTTAAATTTAATTTTTTTTAAAATTTATTGAATAATAACTCACTTTAAGTTTTCTTTAGAATTGAATTGATTGACTGCAATTTTCCTACAAATTTCCAAAAGTGGTTTATTGGGCAGTCAACAGAAATTGCTCGGCAATGTGTACAAAAGCCTTTAAAGCAGAAGCCAAAGTATGTCTTGTTTTAAAACTAAAGTTGTATGGAATTAAAATTTATGGAAGCATTTATATCAATTACTTTACATATGCAAAATAAGTTTGTCAATATAAGTAGTGAATTAGTGTGAAAAAATGCTACTATTGTAATAATAACCAAAGATAAAGTAATAAAACATCAAATAAGCTTTCTAAAGACAAATTCTTTTTTCAAAAACTATCTCTGGCTATAAATAAAAGGTTTTTTTTTTATTTATTTTGTTATTAGTAAATATTATTTTGTTAATTTTTTTTTTTTAAATATTTTGATTAATTCTCATCAGCTAATATTAATGCAGTGTTTGATAACTTAAGTTAACAACTTATTTTTTTTAATTAGGAATGTTAATTTTCATTTTTCACTTGACCCTTAACTTTTTGAATAATATTTTTTAAAATTTTCTATTTTAAAAGATAGTCTTCATTTTTAAATTATACAATAAGTACTATTTTTTGCCCTGATTCATGCAATTTGAATTTGTACACTATTTTAAGTTACTTTTATAAAATTTTTCTTTGTTCAATCCTTATATAGTTCTCACACATCTTCATATATATTTTTTTTACTAATAGTAAAGTTTTTTTTTTGGGGGGGGGTAAATTTTAAATTGTATCTAGGTTAAATAAATTTTGTTTTTAACAGCTTATTCAGCTATTTAGTTTTGTGAATGAGAATCTAATTTAGTTATCTATTTGTATATTGTTCAATAAATTAAAGTAAGACATAAAAATTTAAAGTAGATAGCAATAATTTACAATAAAGAAGTTGTTTCACATATTTATAGGAATGTCATTATAAATAAATTAAGAAATTATGTTGATTTCTTTATGTCTTAATGTATTATTAAAAATTATGATAAATATTATAAAAGATAATATATGACTAAATATATTAATAAAAAATTCTTGTTTTGATTATGTGTGAGTTTAGAAAATGATTGTTCAGAAATTTATTTAGTTTAGGAAATTTATTGAAATGATTTTTGAAAAGTTCTATAAAAATTTTATCTCTGATAAGATAGTTATAAGGAAAATTCCAAATTGTTCTAAGTAATTTTTAGGGATGTTAAAAATTGAATTAAGGTAATTAAAATTCAATGTTTAATTAGTAATTATATTGTAATGTTAATTTACAATTTTGTGATAAAAAGATGTACAGGGTGATTTTTTTTTAAATTGTAAAATTAAATGCATGGAATATCTTTTCAATCCAAGAATTAAATTCTGTGAATACACATAGCTTGTCATTGCCACTAAAGTAACAATATGCATAGCACATTTTTCCAACACATAAGGTTATTTTTCTTGCAGAAAATAAAATTAAATTCTTGTTTTCAATTAGTTGCCAATGTCACTAGGATGTAATAGAATGTCTAAGTAATAAAAGTTTTTATACTTTCACTTATGATGGTAATGAAAACCAGTTACAATGAACAAATATGTTAATAAAAACATTCATGTGATTATTAATGGAATTTTTTCCTAATTTTACACTCATTTTATGAGAATGTATCCTAAATTATAACATTTTCATAGTAACTTTATTCTTGGTAAAAAAAAAAGTTATGTTCTATTAATATTCCCACATCAAAATTACACTTAAAATCAATTGAAAATTTATCTTTACAAAGTTGTGATGTAAATGGGGAACATTGAAAATGTACATAAGAAATAAATAATATAATAGCATTGCAAAATTATCCATTGATTAAATAAAAATTACAGGTTATGCATACTTTAATTATATTTTAATGTCAACAATATTCAATTAATATTATCTATAGAGATTTTTTTTCAATCAATTTTAAATTCCAATATTAGATAAAAAAAATAAATAAATATATAAATAAAAAGTGTCTATTTGTTAAAAAAGCTGTCTTATGAAATTCATAACTTTTCACAAAATTTAATTAATTATTGCGATGAAAGTTTGCTGAATTATAATTCTTTAGTATGATTTTTGTATAATTTTCAAAATGTAATAGCATTTTCCTGTTAATTTCTTAAGAGAAAACATGTTTATCCCAAGATTTTTTATATGTGTTTATATATATTTTATTCAAGTAATTAACTGTAATTTATTTTGATTAGGGATCCTGTGTTTCAACCTAAGCCTTCTTTATGGCCAGCTTTAAAATTTCTTATTGAAGAAGTGAAACGCTATCCTTTTGAAATTTGTCAGCTATGCAAAGACATTTGCTTTCCAAAAGATCCTGCAGTGAGTTAAATTTTTCTTTTTTCTTCAATTGTGTAAATTTTATAGCTTAAAATTATTGCTTCATTTTTAAATTTCTCTAACTTTCAATTATACAATCTTAATTGTATATTGGAAATTTAGTTATATAAGAAAATGTTGTGATGGAATGTGTTAATTTTTTAGATAAACTAGTAATATGTTATTAAAATATTATTATTTTTAAAAAAATTTATAGATCCTCTGTTTTTCTTTATTTAATAAAGAAAAAATTATATTTTAGAAAAAACACAAAAATAAGGAAATAAAGGATCAATATTCTGTAGAGTAAAATTTGTATGAGGCAGCAACTTTATTTCTGGTGCAAAGTAGCATAATATTTACTAATAAAATACCATAGTAAAACATCAACCTCATAAAAATTTTTGTAAAAGCAATTTGCTTTTTTCAAGCTTTTATAGAATTATTATCTCTTATAAATTTTAAAAAAGATAATAATTCTTTATATAAAAAATGCTAATAATTTTTAAGAAATATAATTTTTATTTTAGCACTAAATGGATGTTTTATTCAGAAGTAGTATTAATACTTAAACTTTGATCAGTATTTAATTATAAAGTTTGTGTGTACTTAGATTTTTGGAGAAATATTTTGTTATATAAATTTATTGAGAAAAGATGTAGCTATTAACTAGAACATATTAATGTCTTTTCATAATTACAATAAGGCTTAATAATTTAACTACTGTATATAAAGCTTATTTTCCTAATAATCAAATTAATTATTGGTTATAATTTTAGGGGTAAAATAAGAAAAAATATTCAGTTTTCTTATGTATCGAAATATTTTATTAAAAAAAATTAGTGTTCTTTGGTTTAAATACCAGACATTTTTGTTACATTTGCTTTCTTTAAATTGATTGTATCATTAAGTATCATATTTTTGTGCGTATGAAATTATTTTCTTGAGATATATATGCATCAGCTCTTGGGTTTTTTTTTTTTTAATTAATTAATTACCCCTCAAAAGGTTTACTCACTTTAAACAGGGGTGTCACAATCTCGAGGTTCCCCAGTGATCTGTCCTCTTCTTTCTTTTCTTCTCTTCTCTCCCCTTCTGTTTTTTCTTTCTTTTCTCCCTCATTGTCGTTGCCTCTGGTGAGGTTGAGGGCTCCCTTTGAGTTGTTGTTGTCGCCACTCTGTTGCTATTAGCATCTCTTGAGGACTAAATAATGCACATATTTGCCGTGTATGGAGACCCATGTCCCTGGAAAGGATGATTGGTAATTGAGGCTTCCAGAGTCCAACACATTACTTTGGCCTCTGTTTCAGGTAAACAGGAGATGTGTTGTGGTTCTCAGCACATCAATTGGCTTTATGGATCAATCGAACAATACATTTGTTTGATAACTCATTAATGGTGGAGGTCATCACAGGGATGTACTGTGAGTTGTCGCTTGCACTGATGCAACTGGTCTGCACCTCCTTGTTGGACTTGGTAGTGGATGGTGTGGTTAGGTCCTGAAATTTTAAAAACTTATAATGGAAAATAAAAATTTTTGTTTTCTCCCTTGGGAGCCATTTGTTCAAAACCAGAACACCAAGTTTTATGTAATTAAAAGAAAGAAGGGTTCTTTTGAAAATGTATCCCCATTTCTTACATAAAAAGGAATATTGCCATTAGTCAGGGAAGACAAAGATATCTGTAAATTATGTTCAGGTGAGTTAGTAGAGGCTGCTAACTCTACATAAGCAACAATGCCTACTAACATGCAGTTGTTAGCAAATATTGAGGTAACTGTCTTGCCTCACAATAACTTAAATTTTTCACTGGGTGTAATTTCCACAAGAGATTTGTTGAACTCGCTGGCAGATGAGATACTTGAAAATTTGCAGTCAAAAGGTCTGTACTGTTAAACACATTACTATCAGAAGAGATGGAAAAATTATTGAAACTAAACGTCTCATTCAGATTTCCCAGACAATATTAAAGTTGCATACTTAAATCTACCTGTCCGGCCCTATATTCAAAATCCCTGTCAATGTTTTCAATGCCAACCTTTTGGGCACTCAAGAAATGATTGCAGAGGCAAACTGACTTGCGCAGTTTGCCAATTGCACAATTGTTGGCCACAATAATTTGACCTACACAGCAAAGAAGGCATGTGTTAACTGTCATGGTAATCATCCCTCCTATTCTCGCAGTTGTACTAGAAAAAGAAATTACTGTCTATAAAGTGAAAAATAAATGTTCCTACCTTGAGGCTAGAAAACAAGTAACCTCTCGTACACTGCAGCCTGGAATGAGTTGGGCAGCCGCTGCAAAAAGAGTCGCCAAAAGTATTAGCACACAAACGGATACTCTATTACCCCCTGTTTCGAAAATACCCCAAACACCATCTGAAAGGCCAAAATCTTCATCTTCCATTGTTCAAAAGCTTCATTGGCTAAATCAAGAGGTGTTAAAGCCACTAAATTAAAGTCTGCAAAGGAAGGTCCTCGAAAGTCCTGCTTTCGAGCCATGTCATCCCGGGAAGCTGATGTTATCTCTTTTCATCCCTCAGATCATAATTTATTGCTCAAAGAAATGATCAAAAACTCACCTTCCAGTCCAGGGAAGGAGGTTTTCTATTTAAATAATAACTTCCTTTATTTCTTGGAACTGCCATGGTTTGCATTCACATCTTGATGACATCAAGTCTGTTAAATCAGCTTATAACCCTACATGTATAGCACTTCATTAAACCTTCCTGAATTCTTCAAATAACATCTCTATGTGTGGGTTCCAATACTTCAGAAAATACTGTGGTGATGATGGTGCAGTGTCTGGAGGTGTTTGTATATTTACATCCAATAAATTCCCCAGCACTGCTCATCCAATTAATACTACTTTACAAACTATGGCTATAAGAATACATACAACATACTTAATTACAGTCTGTAGTTTGTATTTACCACCACGCAATGTCATCTGCCAAGAAAAATTTGATAATTTAGTTGATGAGTTGTCCATTCCATTTTTGTTACTGGGTGACTTTAATGAACTGTGGAGAAGTGATCATGCTTATTCTTGTGATCACCAGTTAGAGCAATTTATTTCTGATAATAGCTTCTGTCTGATTAATACCAACAAGAAGACGTACTTCCACATACCCACAAGAACATTTCAATCTCACCATTTGTTCTCCTTCACTTCTGCCATTGTTAAATTTAACAGTAGGGAATGATCTGCATAACAGCAATCATTTCCTACTCGCCATCTCCCAGACTGGAGGTAGTAGTCTGCAACTATGCTTACCTACTTACATGTACAGTCAGGCAGGTTGGATGTTATTTACACAATTGGCAGTCATTGATGATAAAATGGTTAAGATCAAGGATATTGATAAGGCCATACATAAAGTCACTGAAACAGTCATAGTTGCAGCTGATACTGCACCTAAAAGTTCTTCTACACCAAAAAGGTGTTGCAAAGAATGTCAACAAACTTATAAAAAAACAAAGGAAGTTGTGGGGGTTATTCCAGAGATACCCCACAACAGAGAATCAAATTGCATTTTAAAAAGCTAAAGCATTAGTTAATAGAGCTAATCATCGGAGTCAGAAGGAATCCTGGTCTTGCTATGTTTCTTCAATAACATCTTCCACCTCCAGTTAGCAGTTATGGAGAAAGGTGAAAGCAGCCAATTGAATTTATATTATTGTGCGAAGGAATTATCTGGTTTCCATTTTCTTTGACATCGAGGAGGCATATGACTGTGCATGGCGATATGGAATTCTTCATTCATTATATAATTTTGGCTTTAAGGGTAGTCTTCCAATATTTCTACAAAACTTTCTACGCTTCTGTATTTTTAAAGTATGTATTGGAACATATACATCTAATACTTTATCCAATATGAGGGTGTTCCTCAAGGTTCCATTTTAAGTGTTACACTTTTTAACTTATACATAAGTAATATCCTTTATCACCTTTCACCTTCTATTAATAGCACTATGTATGTGGACAATCTGCAAATATTTTGCCAAGGATCAAACATGTGTTTAATTAAGAGACAACTACAAACCACTGTTAATAAAATAGCTGCCTGGTATGCTGTAAATGGCTTTACTTTATCTCCTAGCAAGAGCTGCTGTGTCCATTTTTGCAAGAAGACCAGCATTCATAATGATCCTGTTATCCATCTGAACAACACTGTAATACTTGTGGTCAAAGAGATTAAGTTTCTAGGTGTGATATTTGACCATAAGCTAACCTTTCTGCCATATATATTACATGTGCAGAAGAGGTGTGAATGATCTTTTAATATCCTTAAGGTGCTATCAAATGCATCTTGGGGTGCTGATTGCACATCACTCCTTCGAGTTCATCAATCACTCATCTCATATTGAATATGGATGTGTTGTGTGTGGATCTGCTAGGTCTTCAGTTTTATGCAGACTGGACACTGTGCATCAATCTGCTTTGAGAATATGTTCAGATGCATTCCACACATCACCTGTCATTCAACATCTTTTACATTCCTTGGTTTCTATTCCTCCACTTAAGAGACTATGATGCCCGACCTTATAGCATCCAACCTTTTCTCATTCCTACTATGTCTCATCTTTTCTTGACAGACCTATGTGGTGTTCGTTTCATTAAAATGGACTTACTCTTACATCCACCTTGGTATGATTCATAGATATTTATTCTTGATAATTTTACTCAATTTCAAAAGTCAGACACTACTCCAACGATTTTTCAACAGCCCTTTTTATCACATTGTTGTCAGTATTCACATTGTTGTTAATCAGTCAGTAATCACATTGTTGTCAGTATACACCTGTATTCACAGATGGATCTAAAATTACAGGACATGTTGGTTAGGCCTTTACTTCAATAATAAAAGTTACACCTACAACCTCTATATTTACTACTGAAGCTATGGCAATATACCAACCGCTTCAGCTACAGAAAATTACTAATATACTTAAAAATATATTATTACAGAAAATATATTTTCGGTAATAAAATTACTGAAATATAAAATTTGCGTACATACTGACAGCTTGAGTGTTATAGAAGCATTGAAAAATTTGAACACTGATAATCATTCTGTTGTGTCCAAAATTTTTCAAACTGTTGGATCCCAAGTCATGTAGGTCTTGAGGGCAATGATAAGACTGACGCAGCTGCTAAATCTGCTTCGGCTATACTTCATGCATCTATTCCTGTTATAGGTGTGAGAAAGGTTGTTAAAAAATTTGTTTATTCTTTTTGGCAGGAGTTATGGAATATGCAGGTCTCCAACAAATTACATGCCATTTTCCCATATGTCATCCCATCGTCAGTTGTACCGTAACAAAGAGCAGATGTTCTATTAACTTGCCTTTGTATCAGACACACACATTTCAAACACAGACATCTATTCTTAAGTGAATTAAATACATGGTATGGGACGTGTGATGAACCATTTACTGTATTTAATATTTTAATTTTATGTCCTGATTTTAACGTTTACCATTTAAAAAATTTTCAGGCAGACATTTTAACTATGCATGATTTAATAGGAGAGCCTCCCCACAAAAACCATTTTGCCTTAAAGGCAATTGGTTATATTTATTTTATTTAAATTTAAATTTTAATTATTTAAAGATTTTTAAATATTTTAATTAAAATTTATACAAACATTTTTGTGTTTTAACTTTTTAACATTGAGCTTGGGTTTTACACAAGTATATCTTTAAAGTTTAATTTTTGGCACAGCTTGTCCTTTTTGGACCTTGGGCCACCAAACCCAACCAACTAACTCTAAATTAATTTATTGTTTTAACTTAATATCTATTATTTTCCTAGGCTAAAAAACTGATTTAAGTTTGTTTATTACACCTTGTATTAATTAGTTATTAAATTTAACATATTTATTTCATTGGTAAAGATTAGAAAAATTGCAAGATTTAAAATTTAAGTTTTATTAGATATGATAATGGAATTTATTTAAATTATAATTATGTTTAATATCAACTACAAAAAAATCTATATAGGTAACCTCTGTAATATTCTGTTGCATTTGAAATATGTAAGATAGTTATTAGGAAGAATCTAAAAGAACTGATATTAATTTTAATTAAGTGATGCATATTCTTGTTGTGCTTAAGAGTAATCAAAATAATTACTCAGAATAAACAACAATCTGTAATATATATGTGAAGGATTTTTAAGTATTTGAAAATAAACTAGAAAAAAAACTTTATTGCCTAGCTTCCAGGAATAGTAGGAAAATTGTATTTTTTCTTTCACTAAATATTAATGGCCTAAAAATCTGTTATGCTATTACTTTCAACTATTCATTGGAAATAAAAGTGTCAAACTCAATTTTCTTGATTAACTTTTTCCACAAAACAGATGAATAACTATGCTTAAATGAACTTACTATTCTATGCAACCATTTTTGTATTCAAACTTAAAGTTTAATTTAAAAAAAAAAAAAAAAAAAAACATTTTTAATAATCTAAACATTTATAATGTTTTAGCTTTTTTAACTTTTTGCTGATGATAACGACATAGGTTCCCAAAATTATCTAAAATATCCTTTTCTTAATTTTTTCAGGTTAATGTGATTATGAAATTGAAAATATATAATCATTAAATAAAATACATTAACTTCATTGATTTTTTATATGGTTTATACTGATATCATTTAATTATTATTTTCATTGCTATCCATAAATTTATTTAAATCACCACATAAAATTCCTTAAAAGAATAAAAAATTTTAAAAAAATATTTGACCAAAAAAAATTTTTTATGGATGTTTATTGTTGTTAAGAAAATTAAATTATGATCTGCAGGAAAATTATATTATGGTTTACTTAATTTAAAAAATATATAAAATAGTTTGATTCTTAAATAAGGCCTTCATCAATGCAATTGTATTTAAAAATATTCAAATAACAAATAATAATTTAAATTATAAAAAAAGTAAATATGAGCTCAAAATATAAAAGAAGTTTTTATATTTTAGAAGTAGCTCCATTTTCTTAAACAAAATTGAAAATTTGTTATACATGTATTTTTTATGTATAATCATGCAATTAATTATATCCTTACTTACATGCTCAAATAGAGTACGGTTTAAAGAATATTTTTTATGGTGTTAAGATTGAATTTTTAAAATATCTCTTCTCTTTGATAAATTGATATATGTATTTTAGAACAATATCTCTGAAGAAGGTGATGAGAAGCATATTGAAAAAGTATATTGTGGTCATATATTTCATAATGCATGTCTGGATACATATATGAAGACTCCTCCTTTTCATGGTATGATACTATGCATTTGCTAGTAGCAATTTTAAATCCAAAAGCTGTGCAATTTATTTTCTAAAAATTATGTTATTGAAGATTTATGAACTTTTACCCAATATCATTCAAAAGTGTTGCTAATTGAAAAAATCTTACAATATTTAAAGAAACAAATTTTAATGTTCATAAATATCCAAAATATGTGCTCTTATTTTAAGGACAAAATTAAATTCATTTGTATTTATTATGAAAATATTTTGCTGATTATTAAATAGGATTTCTTAAATTTATTAAAAAAGTTTGTTTAATCACCTATAGTTAAAATATTACCTTAAAACTATTTTTTTAATTATAATAATAATTATTATTATAATTTTCATGCAAAAAGAATATTTGAAATTTCTAAATTTGAATTCAATATAATTTTAACTTAAAATTATTATGTTTTGGAAGAATTTACAAACCATCAGCAATAATTTCAGTTTTTGGTATTTATAAAATTTATTTTATCACCATTTTAAAAAATTCTTGTGTAATTATAAGTGTCTAAAATCATTTTGGCTTTTGTAATTAATAATTGAAATAATTTGATGTCTTATTTTCAAATTTACATTATTACATAGTACTGTGAAAGCCAGTGTCCTTATGATATAACTTTGTACTCCCATGGTACTGGTCGAAGGTTAGATCCTTGAACTGGGCAAGGTCAACTCAGCCTTTCATCCCTTCAGTAAGTTGATAAAACTGAGTATCAAGCATGCTTCAGAATTAAAACACTATGGGTTTTGTATTAGGCTGACCACCTAACTTGGGCATGTGTTTCACACACAGGGCCCTCAGTTATGAAAACAGATTTGAGCATTAAGTCTTGACCCTCATATGGGCTGTTCTGCGAGAGTTTAGTAGTTTTAGTTAGTAGTACATAATATTGTTTTGCACTTATTGCAGTATTCTATATAACACTCTTAAATTTTCAATTTTTGATATTGTTTTATTAACTAAAAACATTGATAGTATAATTTTATTCACTGTCACATTTGAATAATATTAAAAAATTTTATTGCTATCATATTCAATATAAAGTTTTTTATAGATATTTTCTTTTAACAATAATTAATATTTAATTACAAGAATTATTATAAAGTAAGCAATGCACACATTAATCAGACTAATAATCAGTATTTGCTACTAATCATTAATCTGATTAATGTGGGTTGCTAATTAGAGTATAAGATAATGACATTATCAATACACAATGAGTTTATTTCTTAGTAAACAAAGAACATTATTTTTATTTACTTAGAAATAAATTCATTGTGTATTCATAGTTTAAAAGAGTATTGATTTTAAGTTCTTCCTTGAATCATTAAAGTAGATCACTGTTTCCCAACGTATAGTATGTGTACTATTGATGGTATCTGAGTTGCTAGTGATACGTAAAAAATAATCAATAATGGGGGACATAAATATATAGAAACCTAATACATAAAACTATTAAGCGTTTTTTCTATATTTAAAAAAATATCTACAAAACTCCTTATTGTCACTTCCAAGTTTATCAGGGGTGCAACAGGGAAAAGAATAAGCACTTAACTTTTAAATGATTAAATAACTCTTTTAAACATTGTGTAGCATTTGGTGTTAATAATGCAGCAGTAATGCAAGGGAAGAAAGAAAGTGGGATAACCTTTTAAGAACAAAACAAGATAATTTAGTCGCAATTGAGTTCCTCCTATCATTTGATTAATCTTGCCTCTGAGAAAAGTGCGGCAAGCTTACTAAGTTGATGAAGTCATAATTAACATTTATTATTACTTAAATCGGGGTTCAAAGAGAAAAGAAAGTCTGAAAAATTTTCAAATATTATGCGACAAGGATGCTCAGAAAATGCTTAAACATGTTTGCACATGTTGACTTTCACTACAAAAAAGTCTTAAAAGATTATTAGATCAATGAGATCTTTTTTTAAAAATATTTTCATGATGAAGTCAAAGTGGAAAATTGTACATATTCTGAAAATCTGACATGTTTCTGCATACCAAGAATTAGAGCTAAAAATTCTAAAATGGATATATGATGCATCAAACCAACTTTAAAATTATAAGATTTGAAATTAAGTCAGAGAATAGTACATATAAATATTTTGATAATGATAGTAAATTGCTTTCCCAAAGTATATCTAAGAAGTTATTAGTTTTTGTGGTGCAAAGTCCAAAAGGACATGTTGGGCCAAACATCTTAAATGACATCTTTCACACACACACAAACCCAAGCACGTTAAAAATTTAAAATACTGAAATAAAGTATAGTTAAAATCGCAATGAATATAAATAAGAAATAAAGTTTACAAAATATGAATCATAAAAATTTAATAAATAATTTAATAAGATCTATATCCTTTAAATATGTTCTAGAAAAGAAACTTTTCCTGTTCTTATCATCTTCCATGAATAATGCTTATAATCTGCTTTTATTTTACACAGTAAAGATATTTGAAAAAATATAATATTTTATTAGTCTATTCTCCTCCAGTTCATGTATAGCTTGTAAGAACTATTAACTAAGTTTGTTAATAGTTTTTCTTTATTTGAAATGGATTATCATTCTTGTAATAATCTTGTGATTTTTTCATAGGAAATAGTGCATTTGATGTTGTGGCAACATTATCTGAATAAGGAAAAATAATTTTTTCTGATGTTCGGAAATATTTCACATTTGTGATATTTTTTTAACAAATTTTCAATAAAACAAAATCTTTTGCATTTATCAGATGTGGATAAACTAGAAGAGGCCAAATTTTCAGTGAGATGTGAGGTACTTTGTTCAAATGTTTTCATTTTTACGGACGATTAAAGATAGTGAATCTGAGAATATGACCATGGCTGAGCTAGAAAATCAGTTTTCTTCATTGCAATTCAAATTATTTCTAATTGGGGAAATTAAGAGTGTAGATAAAAGTGACAATTACAATAGAACATCTAAATTCATGTTATATTTATTAGTGATACCCCATAACTAACTAAGAACCATTTACTAAACTAAGAAATCTATCACTACCTAGTATTAATTTAGAAAATTTGCTTATTATTAAATCATTAAGTGATGGATTTTGTTTTGAGCAAGAGTTCCGTAATAGTTTGTTTTAAAAGGCTAAAAATATACCTGTTATGGCATTGAACTCTTTTAGTGTATAAAATATTAAAGAAATTTATTATGTCAAGAAAATTTTTACGTTTTTTTACCTTTATTCCAGGATTTTAATTTTATCATGTGTTTTATCATGTTCATGTGTTTCTGGTTATTAACTTCATTTAATTTAAAGATTATTTTAAATGTGTAAAATTATTATCCAGATAGCTTATTTTTATGATGAATTATTTAATGATTGAATTTGCATTTCAACAGATTGCAATTCAGTTTCATTGTAGCATGCGAATTATTTCCTTGTTTAGTATTATTTTTAATATTCAGAAAGCTCAAATGATAGTTTGTTATGAATGCATTCTATAGATTTTCTGAATTTAATACAACTGAAGATAAATTTTATTTAAATCTTTATTTGATAATGATTCATAAAATAAATATTTTAATTAATAATTTATTTAAGTTAAAAATAAAATAAATATAGTTAAATAATTGTAGTTAATTAAATTTAATACATATTACACACATTAATATCTGGTGCATAATTTTGACCCGAGAAAAGTTTTACTGAAGCACTTTTCCGAAAGTTGGTAGATACGCTTATCCTAAATGTGAAAATTGATATTTGAAAATGTAAAAAATATTAAAAACAATGAGCTATTAAAAATGTAATTTAACAAGATTAAAATAATTTTATTAAGAACCTGAATAGGATTTGCTTCAAGTAGTGTAATGCATACAGATTAAAGATATAAATTAAGTAATTATTTGAGAATTTTTGTGTACAGAAATCACTTTTTATTTAGTTGAGATTCATTTTCTATCACTTAGCATAATTACAGAGACCTGGAAATTATGTAAAGTGATAAATTTTTCACACTTTTAATGAAAATTTGCTTTTTGAAATAAAACAACAAAAGCATGAGCATCTACTTCATTTGAAACTATGTGCTTGTTAAAAATATGAAAAAGTATAAGAAAGAAAAAATTATTTATCATCTGTTCATAAAAATGCAATAGTTTTAAAGTGATGTTCATAGTATTCTGTAACATTTGATTTTAGTGTAACTATTTTTAATTTTTTAATAGATTAAATGCTATATTATTTTCATGAACGCAATAAACTTTTGAATTTATTTTGTTTACATCTTTTTATTATCATCTCTAGTAACTTATCAATATTTTTATATTTATTACTCAGTTTTTATTTTTATTGATAATTGCAATGTATAAGAATGTTACAATTTTTATTGGTAATCTTAGCTTAATGGGAACTTTTATTTTAATTTATGAAAGTATAATTTGCTTTGGTTCATAATACACAGAAAATTTAATTTGATACATTATAAATTTACGGTACAAAAGTATTGATAACATGGTACATCTTGCATGAGGTTTAACAGCAACTTTTCAATAATTTGTAAATTAACCTCTGCATCTCAAACACTCTTTTATTAAGATAAAATCTTTCATTAATAAATTATGGAAACTTAGTTGACAACATAATGTCTATACCATTTAAAAGTTTGCATAAAAGTCAAATTTGAGATTTAAGTTCTGTGTAATATTAAAACTTTCTTTTCTAGAAAATTATTTTTAAAAAATCATCTTGCAATAGAACATAAATATTTAATTTTAAAGATTTAATATTGTGATCTGATATTGTTTTTATTGTTATTATTGATTGCAACATAGAAGTTAATGTAAGAAAAGTGTATAAATGATTTACAACAACAACAACAAAAAAAAAAAAAAAAAAAAAAAAAAAAAAAAAAAAAAAGAAAGAAAGAAAGAAAAAAAAGAAATCTTGTTAGAAAAGTACATTTTTGGAAAAAGAATAATCATAGTTTTATGTGGTAAAATGTCATAAAAACATAACAAAAGGGAGTTTAAATAACAGATATGCCCACCTCTGATTGAATGTATTGGCGGCATCAACTTTCCATGCTGTCAACTAAGTTATCTGTAACTGAAATAGAAAATAAGGCATGGAGTAAGCTGTTTTCTAGGTTTCCTACAGATCTTAAAAGAAGACTTAAAGCAGCAACCTGACTACTAAAATAGTTCTACAGATGCTCTAAGTCTGGAGATCGAGGGTTGCCTTGCATTGAGACCTTGCATACATAATGAAAACAACTTAACACTATACTAGCAGATATTCTTCTCCCTGATGCTACAAAGTAATCTGTAATAAGTTGCGGTTAGAAAATGCTTCTTCTCTTTTGGGTTAAAAAATGTTCTTCTGCAGATGTTGTAGCTTGTGGCTGGCCTGGAACTTGTCTTCCAGACACAGAAGCTTAGATTTGATATTGTTTTCAGAGACAGTGAACAACACTATGACACCTTTGAGGTGAATCGCAGCATCCGCCTGTGGCATTTCCATCTGTTTGAGCATCCCCAGATTAATAAATTGGGCAAACAGCTTCTCTCAGACACTGCGGGACCTCACTGACTATTGTCAACAAATCTAACTAATCAACAAAAGTTACATGTGTAATTATGAAAGCTTAATGCTTGCATATTTTTCTCTCACTCATATGTACCTGTTCTTTTCTATGAAAAAAAGTGGTAGGTGGCATTTTTACATAAGCTCTTATCATTTCTATAAACTATAAATTTTATTGTTAATGTAATTTCTTTATGCTGAGTTTTGAAAAACAAGTTCCTTAACTTTTGGAGACCAATGTGCTACCATAAAATATTATTATGTATGAAGTAAACATGTAACTATTTTAACTATAAATATAAACATAATTTATTTCTACACAAGATTTACTTTGTTTATTTATATAACAAACTTGAGCTATTTTTTGTTTGCATTATTGTATATGTATGTTCACTTACAATATTCATTTTAAAATAGGTGGGAAAAAGTGTCCAACTTGCAAACAACGGATTTATCATGAAAAATGGAAAATAACACCTAAACTAGCGGAAGATCGTTGGGCACATCAGGAAGCAAAAAAACGAGAACTAGGTGAAGTCGTTGAATTTTTTGAATAAGTTAAATTCCTTAAGATTGAATACTTTTTGAACTAATATATCTTACTGATAAAATGCAAAATATATCGTTTCTGTAACGATTTTAGAACAGAGAGACCTATTTAATGTGGATCTTAACTTGTCTGCAAATAAAGAATTTCAAAGATATATTTGTTTTAAATACAGCATATTCATGACAAATAACTTTTCTGTTTATTAAAATATGACATTTTTGGTTATACCAGTGTTTATTAATTTTTTTCAATAAAAATATTATGAAAATTTAGTTCCTTTATTGTATCAACACTTACATAATTAAAAATTTAATAGAATATATAATATTATTTAAAATACTCATCTTTGTTGTCTTAAATACTTTAATCAAATACCAAAAATTATTTCTAAATTGTTTGTCTGCTTATTTATAAATTTCTAATATTTATATTTATCATTTTTTTGTCATCTGCAATAGTTAATATATTCCTTGTTGAATTACACTTTGTGATTAAAGATGTGACACTTGGAAAGTAAGCACACAAAATGTTGAAAATCTCTAAATAAATATTAACGAACAATAAGTGATGTTTACTACGATACAATACATTTATATCTTTGGCAAACAATGTCTAATCATTTTTCAAATACTTTCTGTTTGTAAGGGATCTGGGGAAGCGGGAGAAAAGTTACAGATAATTTTATGAGTATGTTAGTTGATTAGTTATGTTGCATTCGGATGTTCTGATAAATAGGATTTAGCATCTGCTGGAAAAAGAATATTGTTACTGGATGGAATATGTTGTTATTATATTGCTGACAGTAAAAGTGATCTGCAATCAAAGGCGACAATGTCCTAAATAATAAGTCATGTTATCATGCAATATAATGTTCCACAGATATGGCTAAATTTAAGTTGTCATGAGATAGTTGCTATACAATTCGATATTAACAATGGGTTTCTAATTGAAAACTAAATGCAAACACTTAAATTTCTCATTAACATCATTATTATTAAAGGTATTCTACTGCACATGAGGATATATTTTGCAAGGCCAGAAGCTATGAGTCCACATTAAGTAAAATAGTAATGCAAAATGAGAGCACCTATTTCAGAACAAGACTTTTCTTGACAAAGCAGAAAATAATCACAGAATATATCTTAAATATGAGGCATGCATAAGCAATTTATTCAAGAGTAAAGTTCCACAAAGAAAATTAATGTCATAAATTTTGAACTATTATAATTAACAAGTTTATGATTATCCTTTTAAATCCACTCAGCACTTTTCATCATAAACAGAGGGGAATTGCTGTAAAAACTTTATTATAAATTGACTTAAGATCAGCTATTAGTCAATATTATAAATAAATAAATATTAAAATTAGTATTTATTCTTCATTTTACAACAGTTTACATCTTAAACATTATAAAATGTAGAATAAACACGAAAATCAGCCTTTTGTACACATATTCTTATCAATTTTAAACAAAGAGGCATGCATAAGCAATTTATTCAAGATTATTGTAAATTATGATAATTTACGTGCTTATGACTATCATTTTAAATTTATAATGTGAAAAATGTTGACATTAAAACTATTAAATAGAAAAAATGCTGATAATGTTTCAAAATGAATATTTACAATTTTTATTTATTTTAAATATGCGAGATACAATCACTGTAATAAATGCTTTTTAAAAACATACTACAAATACAAATTACAATTACTTTATTATTTAAGATATGATGAAAAATATAGCATGAATAATAATCAAATGAAGTGCCACCACTTAACTATTACTTTAAAATGAGTATCATGTTAAAAGGAAGTTTAGGTCTCAATGACAGTTATTATATACATACTCTCATGTACTGAAGCTGATACATGGTAATATTACCCTATCTAATTTTTAATTTAATTAGCTTTCTGAAAAATACAGTTAAGAGATTATTTAGCCACTAAAATATGATTTTTATAATAGATTTAGCATCATTTAATGGAAACTAATTAGGGTGTTGAGATAGAAAATGAAGCATAAAGCATCTTGTGATGTATGCTTTATTAAAATGCATAAAAAAATATATATCTTGTCATTTGTTGTAGTTTTTATGAATAAACTGACAGACCTAAAAAACTAAGCTTTTAAAATTATAAAGCAATCCAGCTTTTAAATATACATAAATTTTAAATGCTGCACTAATGTTTTATATAAAATAGTGCATTTGTTTTAAACTTCATTCCTAGTTAACAATACACAATGTTTCAAAATTATAAGACCACTTAAAATTCCTTTCATTTAAATAGTATATTACATAATATGAATATTGAAAGATTAAAGCAATTGAAATGAGTTGAATTTTCTGTAATAAATCTTTAAATTAAATAACTGAGTTTTTATAATTAGTTTTACTTTCAAAACTGTTTGCATTATGAAAAATTTACATTTAAAAATTTAGAAAAAAGACCATGCTAACTAATAAACAAAATATCACAAATGTAATTATATAAAAATTATAAAATTACAGATAATTAAAAAATGTTGCAGTATTGTATTCAAGAAATTGAAACAAATTTAGATAACTTGGATGGTAACATGTAGAATTGAAATGGTTACCAGCAGAAAATTTCTATAGATCTGTTTTCATATCATGGGAACTTCATTTTTACCTTTAACTAAAGGTAAATATTAAAAATTAAAGTTAAACCTAAAAAAGTACATGACAAGTGATAGTACTTTTTTAGGTTATAGAAGGACTATGAAGTATCTGACTCAGCAGAGAAACTAACAGTACAACTAAAATCAAATGACAACTTTGCCAGGTGACGATGAAATTGAATGAAAATATTTTTGATTATTTACAATAAATTCTTTATAAAATATGTTGAAGTACTTACTGTTACTGAAGAAGAAATTCAAAAATTCTAAGAAAAATATTAAATGAGCTTGATCTAGATATTCCGAATTGTAGAGCAGGCATTTAACAACAGTGGCAACATGAAAAGGTGTTAAAATAGGGGTACAATATAGAACAAAAACTTTAAAACCAAATGCAGTTTATGAGCCTTGCTTATCACACTAATTTGTGGTGCCACTTGCAGCAAAATATGTTGCAAAAAAAAAAAAATGAGGTATTGCAGTGTTTACATTGCTTATTTTCTGCACCTACAAAAAATGAAAAATTTTATTAAAGTATTTAAACATCATTCTTGAGTCATAATATGACACTAACTGGGAAGTCAAAATACATTAGGTTAAAGTAGTGCATGTACAGTTTGAACAAATTTGTAATGCACTAGAATTTATTGATATAAATAATAATAAAACAATATACAAAACTAATAGTCTATTGCATTCAATACAAGAGCTAATATTATTTTTGCTTAATAGTATGGCATGTTCTATTGTCCAAAATTAATCAATAAGTCGTTTTAAGTAAAAACTGATCATGATTCGGCTTCTAATTTATTAGTAAATAAAATTAAAACTGAAATCTAAATTTCTTAAAGTAAAAGTAAACATTCTTAAACGAAGTAAAGGTAGCATATATTTCAATACTTCAGGAGATTTTATTAAACATTATTTTGAGATAACAGAAGATGGAGCTATAAAAAGCAAAGCAGAAGAACGAAGATGTTATATTTTTAAGTCTATAATCGATGCTATTTGTGAACAAATCGAAAATAGATTTAAAAATGTATTATTCCTGGTATTCCAAACTTTTAATGTATTACAAACATGAATTAAAAAAATGTTTGAAAAATTTCTATAACAAAAATGTTCTGATCTAAGAAAGTGATTACCATCACAATTTAATTTTAAATATAAATAACTCACAACACACTGCAAAACAATTTTTCTAAACTGTTAAAAGTTTTCTTTATGTTATCAGCTGTTAAACATCATCAGCAAATTAAAATTTAAAAAAAAATTACCTTTAGCAAAACATGTGTCCAAAACAAATAATTGCATGTAATATATTAAAAATCTAAAAATGAAATTGTAAACAATTGTAATTTTTCTGAAGTAATTAATATATTGGAAAAAACAAAACTACATGTTAAATAAATAAAATTAAAATATAAATAATGTTTGTAATTGCTTACAAAAATATTAGAGCCCCAAATAGTTTCTTGCACCCAGACTCCTTTTTAGTTTCAAATTCTGCTTTCTATAAAAGTAATTTATTACATAATTAACTGAATCATATAATTTTTCATTTTAGGAGGCAAAAACAAAATGCCAAACTTATGATGCTTTAATTATAAATTTAAAATTTGCTTGAGCTGAAAACAAAAAATATTATACAAGCTTGAGTGTAATATAAAATATGAGTGCATACATTAAACTACATATTCTTGCACTAAATCATAATATATTTTTTGCTGAAATAATTCACTGCGAAATATATAAATACATTGGGTTGAGGTATTATTCTTATTTCAACCTGATAAGTTTGGCAATTTTTTTATATATACAAGCTAATACATGCATAATTTTATAGGATACATTCTGGGTTAAGCATTCTGTTTACTTTTTGAATGCTATTCTATCTTGTTTGCTTTATTGGACATCTGACAAATAAAATTGGGATCTGAAATATACTGATGCTTTTTTAATTTAAAATATTTTCATGTATTACTTTAATATTTTTATAAATTGGATCATTTAATAAGGTATAGGCAATAACAAAGTATGCGTTATTTATTTTTACGAATTTCTGTTTTAATTATTTCATATTAATTAATCAATATTTTACAATATAATATTTGTAAGAAATTAATCTAACTTTTGTGTTGTAACAGCTCTATGGAAACATTTATGACTAGACTTTATTAAAAGCAAAAGACAATGAATGAAGTCCAAATATATTTACATAAAACCAAGAGGAACAGCTATTTTCTTTAGACATTTTCAAACCAATAATTTGATTATAAGTTGAAATATAAATAAAAAATAAACAAAAGGTCATATAAAACTCTAAATAAAACTAAATAGATATAAATCTTTCCATTTATATTCAATTTTTACTTTTATAATTTTATTGAAATTTCCATATAACAATAAATATAATTGAAAATACAACTTCATTTTAAAAGTTTACATAAATATTGACACACTGTAAGAAATAAAAAGCATACAAGATATACAGCAACATTGGCAATTTCATAAAAGAATTTTGGCGCAAATACAGACATTATAAATAAATGATACTTCATTAAGAACATCACAATACAATATACAGATAATATAAATAATCGATATACCACTACAGCTAAAAAGTAATAAATTTCAGAATATTTAGTTGAAATTAAAATTGCTTCATCCTTACTAAGAAAACATAACATTCTGTAAAATAATAACAACAACCACAAAATAAGTGACCTATATGTATTACAAATTATCAAAATACCCACTAATACAGGCTGATAAAAGGGGAGACCCACATAACCACTAGAAACATCTATAGTAGAAAGACTATTTGAATTGCCTTGGCAAAAAAATGAATAACTAGAGAACTGTAAATAAAAACATATTTTGAATAACATTCCATAAGATTCTTCCCAGGTAATTTGACTCAAGTAAATTTCTTGCAATAAAATAATTGTAGAAAAGAAAATAAGATGATTTTTACCAATGAGATTTGTTAATAAAATCCAAGCTTCAGTGATATCTGTTATGAAGAGAATGTTTTTATCCCAAACAGACAAGGAATGATCCATAATTAAATTTTGAAGTGACGAAAATATGATGAACAAAACATGAACGTAAATTATCCAAGGTATAATCATACTCAAATTTAAGTTAAATCTTTCTAAAATAATGATTAATAATTCATCACTAAGAGACTTGTAAAAATGATTAAAAAGCGATCCCGAAATAAATGCAGTAAATGTAAGAAGTCCTAACTCGTTTTTTTGCCGTTTTGAAAAGATATATATTATTAAAATAAAGTTGAAAATTAGAGCCTGAGGCTGAAAATACTCTTCTGCTTGCATAAATATATTAGTTTTGCTATTGTTATTTAGTCCATAATTTTGCAATACATAAAGTGACAACAAGAGGAATGCCGAAACATCAAACTTGTAATTTTTTTTTTGATTGATGAAAACTTTAAATAATTCTACAATTTTACTTTGTTTGCAATGTTTAACAGTAGTGTTGAAGGCATTACACATCATTGTAATAGTCAGTAAGATATATAAAGAAGTGATAATAAAGTACCATGTATAATGTTCCTTTTCTATGAAACTTGATGAAAACAAACTTAAACTATGTAAAGCAAAAGGAAGAAGGAACAATTTTTCAAGATAAGTAAAAAAAAAGTTCTTATATACATAAATAATTATCCAAATAAGTAAAAATAAAGTAAACACAGATAAAGAAAATATAGTATACACAGTTATCAAGAAAGCACAATCAATATTATAAAAGTAAAGAATAACTGAAGCAATGATGGCAGAAATATACAGTTTTGTTGTAAATCGATTAAGACAAAAATGTATCACTTCAGATATCAATGGAGGATTTTTCCAAGCTAATAAACAAACTACTAACCACATCACACATACCCACATGATACTAAGACCAGAAACCAATAATAAGTTATCAAAATTGGAATCATGATGATGCAATTTTGTAAGTTTTGATAGCAATAAACTGTACTTTTCTAAAATAAAATAGTTCAGTTTATGATTTTCATTTCCGATTATTTCTAGTTCTTTCAAATGAAGTTTGAGAACTTCTTGAATACTTTGGAATAAATATTTATCATAACTGGATAATTCTTTTTGCAACTGATACAACTGTAAAACATTAAATAAGAGAATATTTAAGGTTTCATGAGTTTGCATTCCACTGTAATGAAGTACATCCATAATAACAGCACCAGTGTTACTCTTAGGTAAAGGCAATCCTAACAATACACTAAGAGTAACAGCAATATCAATTTGTGAAACAACTTTATTATTACTACTAGAAATGTATTTTGAATTATTAGTGTTAATAAAAATTAACGGAGTTAATGTTTCACTTTTTGTTATACCTCCATGATTTCCTTCTGCAGTCATACCATGGTCACCACAAATAACAATAAGGGAAGGTTTTTTATCTGAATTTTCTTTTAGCTGATTATGAATAAATTTAATAATCAAGTCCATTTCTTTTAATTTAGATGATAAATAGGGTGAATATGGACTATAACCATGTCCAATGTGATCTACTCCTAAATAATGTAACACCATTATATCCCAATCTTTCAAGGATAATTCAGATTTTAAATGTCTAGTTACATTATTATCCACTTCTGTGAAATCTCGTACATAAAAAGAATGAGTTCCTTCACTTCGTAAAAATATTTTTGGAAACACTTTAAGCCAAGTATCATCACCATAAAAAATGGACTTTAAGCCATTTGAATTAGCTTGGTTAAGAAAATTATCCTCATTTAATTCCCCAGCATTAAAATTGCTTATTAAATCTATAAAACTTGATGTTCTACCAGTCATAAGAGTTTTAATCCTAGGCAAAGTTACAGTAGGTGAAAAAACTTTATTTATGAAAGAAATAGCATATTTTTTATGTAACAAGTTTTCAATAAATGGTAAACTAACATTGAAATCAGATTTAACAATTGATGGAATAAAATCTGCTCTTAAGGCATCAATCACAATTAAAACAAGTCTATCAAACTTTCTTGTATATGATTTTCTACACAGTTCCACACAAGATTTTTCATTATTAAGAAATTCTAAGCAATTATCTTTCCAATTATATTTCTTGAATAAATTGTTACTAAAAGTACTTCTGGGAACAAACCCATAAATATATATCCCTAAAGCAAAACAATATAGAGCTATAAAACAGAATATTTGTCCTTTTAATATATTCATTATAATAAATAAAACAATATTCTCCAAATAATTTCAAAAACTAATTTATTATTGCTCGATAAAATACAGTAATATCAAAATTTCATAATGTTAATAGCATATTAACTGCTTGGAACATTATTATATTTTAAATTTAGTATTAAGTAAACTCGCAGACTTTCAATCTATTCCATTCAAATTCATATTTATAAATTCATAAGAATTTTAAAATGAATAAAAAGATATATGCTAATTTTAAATAATAATAGTAGTTCATAGCAAACAACACTTTTAAAGCTCCACGCATTAATAAATAATTATAGTAATCTACACTCCACAGGGTCTGTGTAGTAATCAATTAACTCACATACATTTATTTAGGGATGGGAAGAAATACTTGTAATCAGTATTTTGTAATCGGTATTTTAATGTAACAACCTGTAATCAGTACTTTTTTTCCCAAATACTTGTTACTTCCTGTTGCAAAGTTGATGCGAGTTCAGATATGTTTCAAGTACGTGCCGAGCGAGTCGTACGTGCTTATTACAAAGTAACAAGCAGGTACTGATTACTTTGTACTCGCTTGTTCCAAAGTAATAAGGAACAACCACGTACTGATTACTTTGTACTCGCTTGTTCCAAAGTAATCAGGAACAACCACGTACTGGCTTGTTCCAAAGTAATAAGGTACAATCGCGTACTTGCTTGTTACAAAGTAATAAGGAACAAGCGCGTACTCGCTTGTTCCAAAATATTCAATGTAATTAAGTCGCTTTCTCTAGAAGGGAGGATGGATAGGTGAAGGGAAATTACAGCTGGTTTAACTGGAAAATAGATGAGGGATTTTTTGAAATTGGAAGAGATCGCATGAGTAGGAGAGGGGAGTGTAATGAATAAAAGAAATTCGTTTTGATATTTTTATTAATAATTTATATAGTTATTAATAACTGAAATTACATTATTTATATAAACTATAATTTATTAAAATAAAATTTTAAATTTTTATGATAAAAAATAATTTAATAAATTTCAATAAAAAAAATCAAGTTGCGAGAAATAAAAATAATAGATGCTCTTGAATGAAATAAGCATTTCGTTCATTCCTTTTGATTAATGAAATAAATGAGTTGGGAAAGTTAGTAATCGTGGTGCATTTATTTAGTGATTATCAATTTTTGTCAAATATATCACGTTTTTATTATTTATTATTATTTTAAGATTTTAATTTCTTTATTTTTAATTAAATTTTTAAAATGTGGTTTTTGTATCCAAAATTCTTCTAATAACTTGAAAAAAAAATGAATGGGATTTTTTTAACTATATTTCAGTTTTAAAGATAATTTTTATAATATATTTTACATTAATAATATAGCTTCAGTTTTTTACATTAACAAATAATTTATTAACAAAAAAATAAATAATTAATTAATATTTTTAATTAACTTCAATTTAATTCATTATGAAGTTTTATTTTGAATTTCAATTAAAAATTAATTAATTTTATAAAATTAATTTTTGATTTCAATGTTTGTATTAAAAAAATCTAATTTTAAATTGAAAAAAAAAATTTTTTTTTTTTTGATCATTTGAACATGTGCGAAAATGTTTTTATACTAAGGTATAATAAGTATATTAATAAATATCAATCATTATACTCCAAATACTGCTTAAAATATTTTGATATCACAAACAAAACGCTGCATAGACTTATTGATATTTCCTGAATTTTATAATTTCAAACTACATTGAATTTTAAAATTATATAATTATTATTTTTAATTAAGAATGTAAATTTATTATTTTTAATTAAGAATTGTGAAAGTTTCAATTTAAATCCTGGAGTTAATTTGATAACAAAAAAGAATATATTTTGTATTGAAATTTATTTGTCACAAATTTCTGGACAAAATATAATATAATTCTATTTAAATAAATGAAATTTCTTACAAACTGTGATTTTAATAAAAATTTAAAACAATGAAAAAATGTTTGAAATTTTTATAACCTAATTAGATAATAAAAGAAAATTTGAATTAACATGTATGATTCTTTTTCTATAATATAATTACATTACATAATTTAAAAAATTATAAGCATGAGAGTATTGGCTAAATGCGACAATTTTGCTTGAAAATGTTACCGTGATATATATCATAAAAATATATGACGTAAATTCAGCAATCACTTTGGTGGTATTAAAAATAAAAAATGTAAATATGTATATATAATATAATTTAAATATTTGAAAAACCACCAGCTGTTTGAATGAGCCCCTAATAAATCAAATTTCCAGATATGCTTTGTTCATAACACTAAGTATTTGAAATATTATTAAATCAAAATTTTCATGATTGGAAATTTTATGAATTTTGTTACCATAGTTATTGAAGAAAAGGAAAAGAAAAAAATGTAAAGTTTTATATCTAGCTATTAAAACACTTACATTTTTGGTTTAGTTTACAGATCTTGATAAAAATGTTTAATCATATTCCTTACAAATTACATCTTATTTCTTTATATTCTTATAGAATCGTTACTTTATACCAAAATTGTGAATTAAAATATAAATATCAAGAAATTTATTTTATATAATAATTTCTTAAATATATGAAAAATATGTAATATTTTTTAATAATAGAATGTAATTAGTTTCAGTTTAAAATATAGTACCGAAGTTATGATAAAGTTATAATTGAACATAAATGGTTTATATTTAAGAAATATGTGCTACAAATCTAAAATACACATGGGAAATAGCAAATAAATTTTATTTCCAAGTGTATATTACAAAAAATGTTATTTATTTTTTTAAAAAAACTAAATTTTAAGTATTGAAACTTTTTAAATTAATATTATAATAAATCGTAAATGGGAAAAATGTGAAGCTTAATCATAACGCTTAATTAAAACTAGACAAATTTTCTGAAAATTGATTGTTTTCTTCAAATTTCCTAGAACTATTTTAATTTTCCCACCAGTGTATGCTATCTCATTTTTAGAAAAGCAACAGTATAAAGAACCTTATCTATCTTTTAGTCGTAAAATTCCCCTTCTTCCGTTGGGGTCTGTCTACTGCTGGATATAAATTTTTATAATGAGCATTTTAATAAGGATGGGACTCTCCGTTTTATTTTACGACTTTAAACTGAAAACCCCTTCTTCCACTGAAAGTTAGTCTGCTGGACATAACTTTTTGACCAAGGGCTCTATTAATGGGGACTTTCTCACAGGGATTATTTTAAGCTTATTAAATACATATTTTGTATTTTATTTTGGTTTCCAGGTTTTTTTAAATTAAAAATAAAATGTTTAAATTAAAACTTTTATCGTTATCTTATTTATTCTGCTAATTTTTTTTATTTTGATCAATATAAACATGTATATTTTTTATTCTGACATTGTTTAGTTTTGTCATTGTTTGTTAATTATATTGAGTTTAAAATATTAGAAAAAAAAGTTGTTTCAGATTTTTTACGATACAATTAATTTTAATTCGTATAATGCGAGTATTGATTTGAACATAATAAAAGGAATATTTATATAAGTTTAAAATTTTGAAATGAAAAATAAAATGAATAAATTAAGTCAGTTTTAACTTTTCGTCTTTATTTATGCCAAATGTGTATTTTTTAAACTATGGATTAATGTAAATAAAATATATTTATTTTGTTCCTCATTTTGTATTAAATATTACATAAAAATTAGATTTTTTGTAAAACTGTTTTATATTTTTTGATATTTAATGAATTTTTAAATAACTATTAAAGTTACTCTAATATAGAATGATCATATCTACTTAAAGTATATTAAAACATTATTAATAACAAAGCTAATTTATTTGTCTACAAACTATATAGTACTATTGAAATTAAAACAAGATATGTATATTAATGCAATTTTTATTTCCGAAGAACCTGATTTATCTACCACATAAAATATATACAAATAAATGTTTTTTTATAAGAAAAATTACAGTTTATTATACTATCACAAATATTAATATAATTATTTTGTTAATGTTTAAAAATATAAAAAAAATTTGAAAATTTTGTTTTTTTAATTAGTTGCTGTATTTTTTTAAGCTACTTTCAACAAAAAGTAATCATTTCTTTTTCTAACAAATAAAAAATATCTTTGTTATTTATTAATCCTCTCATATAACAATTATTCACAAATTATTTACCATTTAATTTTAAAATTTTATTTATTTTATTTAAAAATTTTACTAAATTGATATAAAAAATTAAGCTGATAAAGTTGAAAAATAGGAATTATTTTCTTATTTTTATCTAATTTTATATTTTAAGTAACATTGGAAATCGGTAAAAAATACTATTGAGTAATTTTAAGATTTAATTTTGACGAATAGAAATATTTAAATTCTGAAAATAAATAATGAAATATGAATATTTATATTGAATGAAAAATGTTTATGAAAAAGTTGGTAATTTTTCACAGAAAAACTGTTTTTGGAGAAAATTTAGATTTATCTGCATAATGCGCAATGCAGAGAAATATAAATTAAAGGATTCTAAGAAAACACATGAAATTGCAACTAATGAAATGTAAGCCACTTAAAAATTATTTTTCTTATAGATTATCACATAAATACTTATTATTTAAGTTAATATTTATTTATAAATCGTAATAATTTAAATTAATGCTAATTATAATAATTAATTTATAAAATTACATTAAATATTATATATTTAATAGTTTATTTTTATTAATTATTAATTCATTTAGTATTAATATAATTTTTAATAAATTTATTTAGTAAATTAATGAAAACTTTGTAAGTGTTTTTTAATCCAATAGATGGCAGCACATTAAATGTAACAAGTACAAAATGTAATCGGTAAAATACTTGTTACTTTAAAAGTAACTGTAATCAGTACGTATCAGGTACAAGAAAAGTAACTAGGTCCCATCCCTACAGTTTATTAATGCCGCAATGATACAAGCAAGTTTCCATGTTATGCTGATGACAGCCATAATTTAATTTGCAGCTCAAAAAAGAGAATTTAATTTTGTTACATTATGATTTCATTTTTTAATAAATATCTAAGAACATAAAATGGCATTCTGATTGCTATTTATAAATAAATCATACTTTGTAAATCAAGAATGCCTTTTCTTCAAGATAACTTTTTATGAACTATTGGAAAAATGTATTTTTTAGCAAAAGCCTTGTTTTGCTTATCTGTTATATTCAAAGTCGTTCCAACTTAAGGTTGATACATTGTGATCTATATACACTACTGGCCATTAAAATTGCTTCACCAGGAAGAAATGCAGATAAGAAAATGATATTTATTGGACAAATATATTGTACTAGAAATAACAAGTGATTAAATTTTCAAAACATTTGGCTGGATAGATCCTGAGAAATCAGTACCCAGAACAACCACCTCTGGCAGTAATAACAGCAATTATACGCCTGGGCATTGAGTCAAACAGAGATTGGATTGCATGTACAGGTACAGATGCCCATGCAGCTTCAACACGATGCCGCAGTTCATCAACCATAGTGACTGGCGTTTGGTGACGAGCCAGTCGCTCGGCAACCATTGACCAGACGTTTTCTATTGGTGAAATGTAACGTGTACTGTTCAAAGCACCGTCAATGCGAACAAGAGGTGACCGAGACGTGTATCCAATGGCACCCCATACCATCACGCATGCAATGGGCCAGTATGACGATGACGAATGCATGCTGCCAGTGCGCGTTCACCACGATGCTGCCAAACACGGATGCGACCATAGAGTTTTCTCCTTTCTCTATGGATGCGACCGCCATGATGCTGTACACAGAACCTGGATTCATCTGAAAAGATGACGTCTCGCCATTCGTGCGCCCAGGTTCGTCGTTGATCACACCATTGAAGGAGCTCTTGTCTTTGACGCAGTGTCAAGGAAAGCTACAGCCATGGTCTCCGAGCTGAGATTCCTTGCTGCTGCAAACGTCGTCGAACTGTTCGTGCAGACACTTGTTGTCTTCCAAACGATCCCGTTTCTTGACTCACGGCTCGTGACGTGGTTGCACGATCCATTACGGCCATGCGGATAGTATGCCTGTCTTCTCGGCTGCTAGTGATAGGTGGCGGTTGAGATTCCATATTCTGTTAACAGTCATTGGATCTCGACCGACGCGAGCAGCAATACTGCGATAAGATAAACCGCAATCCCGGTACGCGACAATTTGACCTTTATCAAAGTCAGAAATGTGCTGGTAAGCATTTCTCCTTCTTACACGAGGCATCACAACAACTTTTCACCAGGCAACAACGTTCAAATGCATTTTGTGTATGAGGAACCGGCTGAACAATTTCCTCATTTAAACACAATGTAGGTGTCGCTACTGGCGCCCACTTTGTCTGAATGCGCTGAAAAGCTAATCATTTGCATATCACAGCACCTTCTTCCTTTCGTAGAAATTTCACGTCTGTAGCATGTTGCCTTCTTGGTGTAGCAATTTTAATGGCCAGTATTGTATGTCATATATAATTTAACTATTTCCAAATAATTTCATTTAATAAGACATTTTTTATAGAAAAAACAAATTCCTAAATTTATTCTAATTAGATGCCATAAATACAGATTTCCACATATTTTTTATTTAGAAATAATCGTTTTAATAATTAATATATTTTTTATTAATTATTTTATAAAATTCATTGGAATATATTATCGTTTCAAGTTTTGTTGAGTAATATGTGATTGTATATAAAAAATTTTTATAAAAAGTGTTACAACAGAATTAATTTATATTTTTAAAAATTCAATAGTACATTATTATATTTTAGGTTTTTCATGAAATAATATATAGAAAAAATATCTTAACTTTTATTTTTTTTTTATATTGTTGGTAGTTTACTCTTGCAATTTAAATAAAAACTTATAGTTACCATAAAAAATTACTAGAAATATTTATTTTTAAAATATAATTATCTTCTATTCAAAGCATTGATGCAATTAAGTGAATTTGACTAAATTTAGAATAGGAAATGTTAATAAACAATGCTTTAGTATTGTTGGATAAGGATAGTTTTCAACATTCTGTAAAATATTATTAAAAATTAAATAAAGTGTCAAGAAATTGCACATTCTGAGATTCAACATGAATAAATTGAAGAAATATATATAAATAAAACAAATTTTTTTGGCAAATAATTAATTAATTTCACAAAACTGATGTTGTCCGTCATTCAAAATGTAATAAAGAATTCAATATGAGGTAAATGAAGTTTCGTAGGTTTAACAAAGCAATGATATCAAATTTTTGCGTCATAGTTGAAATCGTCACTGTGAATTCGCTTTGTTAAGGTTTTACCGGTGAATTTACACTCGTTCGCTCTCGTCGGGTGACTGAATAAACATCATGGCGGCAAAACGTAAAAGTGTTGAGATGAGCGACTCAAAAGAAAATAAACGCTTAAAATCATCACCTGTCACTTCGTATCCTTATTACATATTTTCTTATAGCAAATTTATATTTATTTAATTTAAATGAATTATATTCTTTTTTTATTTTTGAATTTTAATATATAACATGAAGTATAGATTTGCAAGCGTATGTATTCAGAAAATGTTTAACAATGATAACTGTTGTAAAGTATCAATCAAAACATTAGCTAAGGCACTAACCAACATTTAATTTATAAATTAGCTTTGATTGCGTTCTAATTGTATATACTTTTGTTCTTTTTCGCAATTTTAGTATTTAGTTCAAGTGTTCTTGGGCTTCAACTGCCTTTTTGTATATAGATATAGCCACAGGTTTGATTATATTTTAGGGTGCTCCTTTGATTCTCGCCAAGTTGTGATCGCGTTTGATCGCCAAGCTGTGCAAAACTCAATTGTATTTTGATTGCAATAGAGTAAGTGATTTTTCTGTGTCTGCAAAAATTTGGACGTTTAAAAAATGACTTAAATATGTATAAATTTTCTGAAGTAGAATGTTAAATTTCTCTTGCATATTTTATCTTTCGGACGTAATAAGAAATTTAGGGGAACAATTTTGATATACCCCCCCCCCAAAAAAAAAATTAAGCGCTAAATATGGCTCTGCGTACGGACTTTTTAAGGTTGCTGTTTCTTATTTTGGTGTTGCCAATTTAGGTTTTTTCAGCTTTTAGGTTTTTGCTGTTGTCAAATTTAGTATTTTCTTGTATTTTGTACCATATTTTGATTTTTTTTTAAAAGTTTTTTTGTTATTAATTAATTAGTATTTAGTGAGAAAAAAAGGCGCTAAAAACAGGTATTTTGCTTGGCGATAAAAAAAAGTCGCCAAATTTCCAATTTGAGGGGGGGAGTATATCAAAGTAGTTCCAATTTAGGTTACCAGAAGAATAGTAAAATCCGTTAAAAAATCCATCTAATTTAAAATTTGCCGAAAGGAGTACCAAATCTTTCATACAGTGGTACGAAATTTGGATTTCACAAATCATTGTTAACATACCATTTAATAAAATGTTGTGAGTAATATATGAATACTTTTCAATCATATTAAAAAAGGAAGTGCAATTTCTATTGCATTATTATTGGAGTTTTTAATAATAAATTTATTATCTTATGATTAAAGAACGAACATGATAATAGAAATCAGTGATTTGTGCATAATCGCTGCCAGATGAGTTTTAAATATAATGTGGTTAAAAGTTATGTGATACCATTTAACCACACAGGAATAATCTAGTGAATATGCTGATATATTGCAACTTAAACTAAATAATGATACTTAATAATTACAGTATTTAGATATGCATTGAGTTCATTGTTCCCAAATGCAATACAAGCCAAGAGTTATTTACTATTGCAAAGCCAATAAACATGAAAGTAAATGATATTAATCATAGTTAAAAGTTTAAAACATAAAATGTTATTTGTTTTTCTGTTTAAAAATTTTCAAGATGAGACATATAAATATGAACATAAATTGGAAGATATAAATATGAACATATAAATCTGAAGATGTACTGTTTCGCTATTATATTTATTTTTTTGCTTAGTGGAGTAAATAGCAATGTATCTCTTTGTATCTAAGTAAAGTAGGAATTATAAATCTTTGAAGAAGATTGGAAAAGTAAACAAGGAATTTTTTGTGTGAACATTTCTTAGTTTCTCTTAAAAGCAAAAGTATCAAATTCTAGTAGCTAGTTCAGCGATAAAGAATCTAAATGGTTGTTTACAGTGACAGAATGTATTATTTTGATTTTCTGCCGTAACCTGATGTTAGCATGTGTGAAATTTGTATAGAGTTTTAATAATACTCGAAACGTATGCTGCGTTTTGTTTCTTTCATTTATGGTTGAAATTTATATTGTTGAATGTTTTGCTTTAAAAGTGTATCAAACTGAAATTTAAATTTGTGTTTTATTTTGTTTTGAAAGTAGATCAAATTTAAAATTTCGAATTTTAGTATTAGTGTGTAGGAAGGTATGGATATGATAATTTATTTTTTTGAATTCTTCTAAAAGTGATTAAGTGAGTACCTTTACTGTATGTGTTAATCAATTAAAATTGCCATTGTGTGTAATAATCTCGGTAATTTATGGAGTATTATATAAAAATATTTGACAGATGTGTTTAGGTTTTGTGAATTGTAATGTTTGTTAATTAGAAACTCAAATTTTCATAAATTTGCATATTGATTATATTTTCGATTTAACTTTATTGGTTGGTTCTCTCTGGAGTGGATTATATTTACATTGATGTTTTTTTAAGGTTGGTGTTACTTCCTGGTTAATTAAAACGAAGATTTCATAAAAATGTGTTATTTACATTACTGATTTAGTTTTATTTTCTGGATCTCTCCCACTCTGGACCACATGATTAGGTTAATTTATATTGATTTTGTAATATCCAATCTGTGAAATAAGTTTCTAGTTATTTTTGTAATACTTTTGTAGTTAATGAAAATTTTGATATATGAAGTCTAAGTGCAAGATTGCAATTTTTAAAATTTGAGTGGGACTAAGAAATAAAAAATCGTATATTATGGGAGGTAAATTAATTTATGTTTGCAAGATAACTAACTGTTGAGTGCTACTTTAAAAATTTGTTATTTCACCAATCCAATACATGCTTACAGAATTTTACCATCAAAATATTTTTTGATAAAAAAAAAAAAAAAAAACCTAGATTCATAAACTTAAATACACATTAAAACCTGTGACAGGAAGATGTTTTATTTAATCAATAACTGATATTGAACATTATTTCATATTAAAATTGAATCAAATACTATATTGATGTAAATTTTCCGTTTTGTAGTTCTGTTCATGTTGATTTCAAAAGTTGGTTTCTACAAAAGGAAACATTCAGCAACACAATATTTCCATTATTCAAATGTCTTGATCTAACAAAACTATTATGAGCCACTATGAAGCTTTTTATTATTTTTGAAATTTTTAACTAAAAAAATTTAGGCCTCAGTAAAGAGAAGTTCTAGACAAAAATTAATAATTAGAGATTTGTATCTATGTGAACTATTTTATTCTAAAAGGTGGCCAATTTCAAATAGTTTAGCATGGAATAAATTTTAAGTAAAGAAAGAATTCAAGCAAGAGCATTGTGCTTTGATTTTAAAATTCCTTTAAATCAAATAAATGCATTCAATATCTACAGTTAACATTTGATCAATGAAGGTCCATCTTGTACTACTATATGCAAATTATTTATGGAATTTCACGGGACACATGAATCTTCTACTGAAAAGGTCACGGTTCTCTTCAGGGTAAAGGAGTCTCTCAAATATTCCAAATAATGTGCTAGCCATTTGGAAAATGTTAATCTGGTTAATGCTGTACCTACTAAGTAATAAAAAAGGAACTTAACAATGAATGGATTATATTATAAAATTATTTTAAAAAAAATGTTTATGAAAAGAATAGTTTGCTTTTGTGTTGTCCATAATTTTAAAAAAAGAGGAGTGTAAGAATTTCTGTAAAGAAATATACATTTCTTAGCAATAGACAATTAAATTATTTCTAAAATAGTAACTGGTGATGAAATATATGTTTTTAATGTACCAACACATCCACAATGTTTGAAAGAGAATTTGCCATGAAAGAGTGATGTATTCCATTTTCTATAAAAATACTAGACTAATCATAGCCATCAAGTTGCAAGAACAGAAGAATATCACAGCTAACTTATATACTACTAAATATATTGCAGAAATTCTTCAGGAAGTTAATGTTAAAATAATCATCCTCCATCTTGATAATGATTTGTCTGATTCATCAAGATTGACAGTTCCCAGAACAAATACACTTCAAAGTGATAGAACATCCACCTGATTCACCTCTATATTTTAATATGAGAAAGAATTTACATGAACACTTTCATTTGCTAGAGAAGATTTTTTCATACATTCCAAGAAATAATTGCTTGACAAATTAATTCTTAAAAAGTTCAATTCAATTACAGATTTGTGTAGTGATTTTTCTAAAAAGACTACCTTGAAACTCTTAAAATAACATAAATATAACTTTAAAACATAGATGTCTCTAAAATTTCAGAGTGACTCTTGTTTATTAAATAATACTAATACAAATATCAGATGGATCAAATTTATAAGCAATACTAAAATTTGAATAATACTAAATATAGATTTATGTAATATTAATGTTTGAAAAGATATTTGTGTAGTCATTAGCATTGTTATTCAATGGAATATTACTTAAAACTTTTCTAACAGACTGAATAACTTCAAATATGTCTAGTTTTATATAAACTACCTGAAACTATTTTTCAAACTATGAATTAACATGTTTAACGTGTTGGTCAAAATCTAAATAAATTTTTTCAGAACTTAAACTCAATTTATAAAAGCAAAATTTTGTTGCAATTTAGTCAAATGATTCATGATTCCTTGTATGTTTATATTTCTTTAAAAAGTTTTCCGCCTGTTAATTATGTTTATGACTTTTTTTAAAGTTCTGTTAATTGAGTGCTTATTGTTAACTTATGACTTTTGAAATTAAATTTATCTTTAGAGCAAGAACCACTGCTCACCCCTAACGAATTTTCGTATCTTCTATTATTATGTCTCCACAACAGTTTTCTTTAATATTTATTTAAATTTTTCAAATGAATCTTGTGGTTTGAAATGTAGATCCTAGTTTAATTAGGTTTCATGTGCAAAAAATTACTGTTGAGCAACAAACAAAGAAACCAAACTTTTGTTAAATTCAAGATTATTCAATAATCATTATGTTTGTTTTTTTAATTTCATAATTTGTGTATTTGTTCTGCATATATTTTTGAAAGTGTCATAAATCTTGTAATATCATTTACTATTTTTATATATTAAAAATCAACCTTAATATATTCAGTCATTTAGAAATACCATTTTTTACAAATAAAGAAGCCCATGTTGCATATAACAGTTTACGAATTGATAAAGAACCATTGCGAGGCAATGTTTCAAAGGAATTAGAAGTTCGTAATAAAATGTTAATTATGTAAGTATAGAATTAAAAATTTAATAAAAAACTGAATTTATATTGAAAAGAATTAATGAATTTTTAACATGAAATATTATTATGGAAACTTATAATATGATAAATTAATATTTATAAACACAATGATAATACTACAAATTAAAGCACTGATTAAAATTCTTATAATAAAAGTTTATGGCTTGTATTATGTCAGACAAACTGTTAATTCAGTGTTACATTTATTTATATATTAAAATTCTTACTTGATAAATATTTTTCCAATTTTTTTATAAGATTTCATGAATATTAGCTCTAGTATGAAGATCATTTAGAATTTAAAAGCAATTTGATTATAAAAAACTGAAAACCTAACTTTATTGAAAAAATTTATTTATGTGAGTCTTCTTTCACTATTCTACATAATTATTTCCGACACAAGGCATCTTATGTTAGGTCACAGCTTGAGGCCAAACTGATGGATCAATAAGTGCCATCAATTCTGGTTTAGTACTTTTGAAAAAAAATTAGCTGTCTTTTAGTCTCCATTTTGTTTCAATTCAAGAATCGGTCTATCAATTTGCATGGAAAGCTTTTAATAGTTTGAACCTTGCTTTAGCAATTTTCATTTTTTACTTATCTAAAAGTTTTCTGCAATAAACCTTTTAGAAGTGAGTCAATAATTCTGTCTTGTTTTTAAATGAAAATGCTGTTTGCATTAAGATGAGGTATTTTGAATTTATCTTAGTTTGAAAATTATTTTAAACTAAGAAATTCAAAAAAATAAAACTATGAATATAGGGAGCATTTAGTTATTACAAATTATAATATTGTATAATTAAATGTTATTTATGAAAAATTTAAGAATCTTTTTATGCAGTTTTTTTTAATTATCTCTTAAAATTATTTATATTTTAGAGACATGATTTATAAAACACATTGTAAATAAATTGTATAATAAGGATTTTGTAAAGGTGTCATCAATGTTTAATTTAAAATTGCAGAAATATGATTAAACCCATTAAAGAATTAAATGTTTTTTAACAATGATATTTATTTGCTTGTTTTGTGCTTAAAATAAAAATATATTTATCAGTCTAATTATTATATTTCTTCCAATTTGTAAAAATACAGCTGATAATGCAATGTTTTTTTTATTTAATTCTCATAAATTACACTTTGGTGTCAAAGAATTATTTATTTTGTTTTCTTTTGGACACTAATTACTTTTTCCCATTTTAATATATGTTGTAACTTATTAAATATTTTCATAAAATGAATACAACTATACATTTAAAATTTTTTTTATAAGCACATCTATGAGTAATTGACTTGGTTATTAAAATAAGTTTCTAAATGTAATAATTACACTGTAGAATTATTCTCCAACTATAGTGTAATTTTATTTGTAATATCTTAATTATTTAATTTTCTTTTGCAGAAACATAACAGCCAATGATCCAAAGAAATTAAGATCTGCAGTCAGCTCAGTCATGGATTTTTTAATCCTTGTCACCAAAACTATTGAAAAATTTGGCTAATTTTTAAATATTTATCTTTAAATGTACTTGTAATTTATGTAAGAAATAAAATATTACATACCTGTATTCTTTGTCAGTTTTGTGCCAATTAAAATTTTTTTTAAAAATTAAATATTTCGAAATTAATTTTTACAAGATTAATGAATCTCTCAAAAAGATAATATTAAACACATATTTTTGTCCATTAAAGAAAGGTGTTGGTAATTACTAAATTAATTAAAAAAAAAAACTAAGATTATTCACAGTAGAATGAGCATAACAGATAAAATTGCCACTTTTATTTGTAGTGTAGGCTATAGTTTTGAATAAATGAACAAAATCGATAACTTCTTAACTTCAAAATGTATGATAAACTATATTCAAAAATGATTATCAAAATTGAGTTATAATTTTATATGAAAACTTGTAAGATGTAAAAGAGTGAGATAAATCGTAGGAAATTTTATTGTAAATAAAATCTGAAAAATGTGCATTATATAAAAAGGCATATTAATTATGACAACAAATTACTATATTTTAATGACTTATATCAAATTAAAAAAAAAAACAACAACTGAGTGAAACACTTTTATTCATATAATAATGAATCTTCATTTATCTTTGGCTTTTTTAAAAAATAAGTATCAAAAGATATTAAAAGTACACTTACAATAAATAATCTTGGCACATAATGAAAGTAAACAATGGTCACATAAATTTAAAAAAAAAAATATTTTGCAAGAAACAGATCATGATTCATTACACAAAAAAGCTGAAAAATGTACTTCAATGATTTATAAATTAACTACATAAATGAATTATAATGGATATTAATTATATCAACACAAGAGACTAATTGATGATGTAAATAATAAAGTTGCTAAAAAGGTTATTTTAAAAGAAAAATGGAGAAGTTTTTTAAAATACTTTAAATTTTAAAAGATAAAATTATTTAAAAGAAAATATTTCTTTTGTATTTGAGAAACAATGCAAATTTTGAAATTATATTTACTTTTTTGTTGATAAATAAACTCAAAATTTTTCCAACTTCCTTCGTTTAATTAAATACAATTTAAATTTAAAAATGGAATATTTTTCATGTTGTCAAATGTCAATAAATTATTTTATCAATTTGTTAATTATTATTAATTTAAGTGGAAAATTATAATATAAAAATTTTTTATAAGTAATCAGTTCTATTCATTTTAGTTTGAATAATTCATCAAAGTACATATAAATCGAGTCAAAATTGTTTTTTAAAAATTTAAATAAAAAATTACATGACTTGCTGAAAAAAACTATCTTTGTAATTATGAATATTATTCATCTGGTTCTCTTCTTGAATAGATTTAAAGTTTCATAATTACAAGACAATAGATCAATCAATGCATTTTCCTTCATAAAATATTTCATTATTCTTCTGAGTTATAATAAAATTTCAAAATATATTGGAAGTAAATGATGAAATAATAAACATGCAATTTAAATGCTAAAGTTGATTTCTGTAAGATCAATTTGACTAGACATGCATTGTGAATTACAATTCACATTTTAATAAATTCACAAAAAATGAATAACCAATGAATCTAGCCATTAATGCAAAATGAAATATTATAAAACCGTACAATGAATCAGATTTTCACAGATTTCATTGTCATTTATAAATTCTTAGCTAAAATGGAAACATGAGAGAAAATGTACTAAGAAATTCTTGTAAAATATTCTTCACAGTAGTCAATTGTAAATCAAATTGCTAACACAGTATACATTGAATTCCTGAATACTTTTCGGAAAGGATATGGATTTCTCACTATCCTCTGACAAAGATTCTCATTGTCCTTGTTTTCAGGATCCTCAACATCCCACAAGTCAACCATAGCACAGCCTTCTCTGTAATGAAATTACACAAGGGATATAAAATTAAATTTTTCTTTAAAAGCTTTTTTTTCTTAAAAGTTCATACTTTCACAATATCTGGCTAGTAAAACTATTTAGAATAAAATAAAAATTCACAAACCTGCTCTTTCCAAAACACCAACTACGCTCCAGAATGACATACTTTACTTGCATATTCAGAAGTGTATCATATACTTCCTTTATTGATTTTCTACTAAAAATCTGATAAACATTTCTTGTTCTGGCTCTATTATTTGATAAAAAAAAATTTAGATCATATAAATATATAATAAAAGAAACATTTTTAAAAAGTAGAGCAAAACATAGCTAAATTAAAAAAAGCTATAAAAAAGGCATAACAATTTAATCTTTTATCCTTGACTAGATGAGCTATAATAGCTCATGCTGTATTGTGTATTGACATATATATATGATCACAAACGTTATTATTTATTCCATTATTAACACATTAAAGTATTATTAACTTTATATATTAAATCAAATTTTTAATGAAGAACGTCTTTGAAATGTAATGATTACTTTTTATACCCCATATTGGTTTATTATTTAATATTTCTTCAACCCCAACAATATAAATGGATTTAATGCAGATAGATAGTATATAAAATTTCTAAAACATGCATATTTTCCAAATGATCAAATATCTTAAAAGTATTCATTGATTATTTTTAAAAAATTATCAAAATATAGGACAAATATAATTAAAAATGGTTAGATTGCTTTTAACATGTGAAGCATAAAAAATATTTTAATTTGTGGACATTGATTTGCAGTAATTCATTTAATCTCGCCTGAATGAAGCAAGAAAATACTGACCCTTATTGTAATACAATATTTTATGTAGTTTATCATTCCTTTGTTTAGTTTTGTTAAACAATTTTCCTTTTTGTTTTCAACTACTTTCATAAAAGCACAATTTTTCAACACAACAGTATATTTCACTGACTCATCTATTTAATAAGACCCCAAAAATTCAAATATTTTTAATGAAATATATTTTAATAGTGCATTTATTTAGAAAGTTCCTATATCTTTGCTGGAACCATTTAAAAAATAACTTTAATGGTATGAATGTTTCACTTTTTTACGAGTGTAATATGACATATATATATAAATATATATAATAATAGCTCTTATAAAAGTATCTCATCTTAACTGCACTTGAAGTAATTGATTATACTCTGATGCATGGTCTGTAAAAAGGAGCTTTATTAAATGAAAGAATTTCACATAAATTGCCTAAAGAAATTAGGAGTTTCAATATCAGCAGTGCATAATCTTATTCACAATTTGGTAAAATTACGATTCTCTAATAAAAATGTAAAATCAAGTTGCTCAACAATAAAATGGGAAAAATTAGATGATAAAAAACAAATGGAAAATTGCATATAAATGAGTTCATAGAAAAATATTTTTGAAAATCTATGAAACTACATTACTAACTAGTTGCTAGTTAATAAAAATGTGTGTTCATAAATTAGAGATTCATAATTAAAGGTACTATATTTATTTAATGTTGTTCTGAAGTACAAGAGAGTATTTACTATTTTTATTAGTAATACTAAAACAACATATACTTTGAATCTGTTATTCTTCATGAAAGTAAAAATAGTGAAATAAAATTCTACCAAAATTCAGAGTGTTAGAATTCCCATAAAATGTTTTTGCTATATATTTTAAAAGCTGTATTTTCGTCAAAATTTTTGTTACCTTTTTCCTTACAACTTTTTTTTTTTTGTCCTAAAAGAGCTATTTCCAAAGAGAAAGTTACAGAATAATATGAATAATACTGTATTTTATAATTATAAAGTTGACCAAAATATCAATAATGTTACAGTATCGAAAATAAATAATTTAAAAACTAAAGCAGTTGAAATTATATTTTCTCAAGTAAATCATAATTTTTAAGTAAATCAAAATGTAAAATAATATCAAGTACACAAGCAAAAACGTTTTTTTGAAATCTCAACGTAGCTTAAAGACCTGTTACTTCTTGGATTCAAAATAATTAAAATTTTCAAGTAATTTTATTTTTTCCTTCAAACTATATAAAATGCAACTTTACATAAAACAAAAAATGCAAATAAAAATATTATAAAGAAATTTAGAACTTCATTTGTTTGTTTTCATAAGGAAATTTACAATGTTGTGTTGAAGAGAATAATCTGAGTGAGAAACACAAAAAAGTTGGTTTTTTAAAGGTTCTGGAAAACTGGAGCTTGAAATAAGTAAGATTTTAAAACTGCTATTCAAATATTTAAATAAAAGAGATGCAAATGATCAAAAAAATAGAATAAATTATCAACTCATGATTATAAATCGATTTTCAAGTTTGCACCAAAATAAAACTTGTTTATTTATAAAATAACACAGCATACCAGTAAAGTTCTCAGTCTAGTGCACCTTAAAATATATTTCAAATGTTGGTTTTCTAAAATTAAAAAGAAAACCAAGATTGATGAAACATTATAAAGAGTGACTTAACAGGGCAAAGATGGTCATGATCCAAGATGTATTTCGTGAAATTTTATTTTTGTAAAGGAAAAACCTTAATTTAGATGGTTGAAGAGTAACATTTACTATTAAAACCATTTATGAACTTAACCTGGGAATTTTTTCAGTAGGTAGAGTATGATGGTACTGTGTTGGTGTGGGTAATTTTCGCATATGATGGGAAATGTGATCTGCAGCAAGTTTTGAGAAAAATTCATTTTAATTGTTATCAACAAATACTTTACTAATACTTTTTGGTTTACTTTAGGAGGGTTATACTGTAAATTTAAACAAGACTTGGTATATGTTTAAGTTAACTTAAAATTGGTTTCAAAAAGAAAAATCACTGGATTAATGCTTAGTCAAGTTCTGAATTTCATAAAAAAACTTGTGAGGTTATTAGGCTCATTAAGTATTATATAAATAACTGCAGGGGTAGGAGTACTGAAATTTTTTTTTCAGGACAGTATTTTCAAGAAATATCAGGACATTTTTCAGGACATATATATGTCAATAATTAAACAAAACCAATGTTACTTTTACATTTTTAATATCTGTTTTATGAATATAACACATTTTAGAATGGAGTATACTATTTAATAAATTCTGACTTTTTAAATTTTTAATACAAAAATATGAAAAATGATGCAGAATTTTAAAATTTTTATACTGAACATTTTTTAAAAATTAATAAGTTATATGATATATGCTTTATATTACACTAAATTTATATGTATAACTAATAATGTTCATTTTGAACTGGATGCACTAGTATTTAATTCTGATAATTTAATACTACTCTTTTTTAACTAATCATTCACAGATGCAGTCTCTGCATTAGCAGCAGATAGCATCATTTATCCAACTTTCATATCACTCATTATCATCTCTAATAGTACATGCTATTTTTTATTTGCATCATCCAAAAGTTTTTGAGCTGCACACTTATTATCAAGCAAATTTTTTTTTTTTTTTTCCAAGTTCATTAATTTTTCTAACAAGTGTGATTTTTTAAACTTTTTTTCACAAGTACCTTTTGTCTTCCTCCTCCTTTTTTTTCTAATTGTGTTACATCTTTTGATTTTTCCATATATAATGATGCATATTCAGCATGAGATTTCTGAATATAATGCATCATTTCTTTGGTATATGGAATGGAGGAAACAGAATTGCCATGCATTCCAATAACATCATGACAAATGAGTGAACTATGAACTGTTAATTTCAATAAAAAAGCTCTCTCCTTTGTAATAACAGAATTGTTATTCAAAAACCTCTTTCTGGTTGGGAATTTACATTTAATAACAACAGACATGCTTTAATAACTCTAGAAAAAGTAAGATATTTTATATAACCACCAGCATTTTTTACACTGAAAACTACATTCCAATTTTTTGGTCATTATCATAATCATTCATAAGCAAAGTCGCATCTTCACACATGCAAAGAATCCACTCTTCATTCATCTTATTTGAGTCTAAAGAAGTTTTATTCACAAGAGGAATATGCTGAATTAATCTGCTAAATGAGCTCCTAGACTCTTCCTCTTTTTATTATAAGGAGACAAACACTGGAAATCTTAGAGTAAAGGATTTATTATAGGGAGTTTTTGAAGCAAATGCTTAGAAGTTGCTATGTAGCAACTTCTGACACTTCGTAGAAATGTTTTATCCGTAAGCTTTTCCCGTATTGCTGTTGCACCATGACCTATTTCAACCTTGTTTATAAGTTTAACCAATTTTTTCCTGAATCACATTAATTTATAGTAACCATACTCCATTTTTTTCACAGATTTCTTCTGGATTTAAAAATTTAAACATGATACTGCAAACAAGTTCATTTAATTTACTGTACATCACATGTACTAAAGGTTTGACTTTTTGCATGAGAAGTAAATATGGTTCAAAAGTTTTTCAAAAAATGAAACAAAATGCCAGTCTTACAAATGTTTTAAAATCTGAAAATGTCTATCAGAAAGAGGATATTTCGACTCTTTAGGTACTTTAACAATAAAATATTCTTTTAGAACATCATATTGCTCATCGAGGCTCACACAAGCTGACCCAAAAGTTCATCAACTTCTCTCAACATGATGAATGAAACTAAGTCTAGATAAGGTTTTCTCCAGTATTTCCAACTTAAAGGAATGATAATCTTCCCTTCTTGCAGGATAGTTTGAAAAATAGATGAATATCTACAGCAAATCAATAATGCAATCAATTTTATCAATACCCTTACGCAGTGCTCCATGGATTATGTGTAAGCAACATGTACCCAAATCAACTAGTAATGGTAAACTTTGCTCTTACTCAATTCACTATTTATTTGCTTTAAAAGAGCTAAATTAACTCTTGGTCCATCCAGTGACAACTGCAGTAATTTTTCTAAATTCAAACCATTATTTTCAATAAAATTTAATAAAATTTTTACAATTTTATTGGTTTTAACAAGTCCTAAAAAATGTGATTCGAAGTAACAAATGACATTTTTTCCTTGTTTATCAGACCAATATGAAATGTAAATATCCAACTATTTCTTTATTTGTTTTGTAGTAGTTTCATCGATAGGTAAAACAAAGTATGAAGTGCCTATATTTCTAAAGAAAAGATTTTTGAAATACGGAGATAGTCCAAGATTAATCATATATCTGACTTTTTTTGTCGAATAATTTGAGATTTTTTCTACAGAGGAATCATCAAAAATTTCTCCGTAAAAGTTAGCTAAATCTTTCAAAGATGAAAAAGAATAATTATTTTTTACTGCCACCAAAACTAAAATGGTTTTCTCTGATGTCGTTTTGGGAAGCCATGATTTGTTATTCACTACTACAGTCGATGTCGAGAATTCAGATGTAGTTGATGACTTAATAGTAAATAGTGTTTTATTCTTGTAACATCTCACAGCTTTTTTTGAATATAATCCATCTGCATGAGCAAGTACTTGTCTAAAACCCATATTTAAAACACTGAATTTGCTTTTTCATACAATGCACTCAGCAGAATGGACATCGACAGCATTTCGGCACCATGTCTTAACCAGGCATTTATTCCAATCATTTATCGGAAAATTTCATTATCCTTGGCATTTTTAAAAGAAAATTGTTTTCAAAAAATAAATTTAAAACTTGCTAATAAACGTTCTTCAAAACACCCATCAAATTTGTTTAAAATGGCGCGTTAAGCATTTCACACATGCGCATAAACGAAGGCAAATAATTCTTACAATTTCACCAACATTATAAATAGTTGTATAAATACTTAAAATTGAATATTTTGACCGTAAAGGCAAAAAATACAATTCAATGGTTAACCCAAACCTAAATTTTTGGGATGTCAGATATTCGTGACCAATGGTGGAAGATGAGGCAGAGACGAATGTTTGGCAACCCTATTTTCTGTTTGAAAGAGAACAAAAAAGGGGAAAAGAATTTCTCTTTCTTTTTCCATAGAAAGCAGATGAGAGAAAAATTTACTACTGAAAAATATTAAGTTATTAATTAAAATTAAACTTTCAAAGGAATATAATAAAAAATTAAGGAGTTCCAGGATTTATTTCACAAAATAAGGACATTTCAGGACGTTTTTTAAAAAATCAGGAATTTAAGGAATATCAGGACAACTCCGAGCCCTGTAAATGTTAATATGAGACAACATGAAAATTGAAAGTGGCTATCGTATGGAAGGATGAGACAAAATTCCTAAATCTTTACTTGAAAATGTGAATTAATTCCATGATAAACATAGAATATTTCAAATTATCCAGAAAAAGGATAATAATTTTTTAGTTTTCTAAAATAAATAATTTTAGGTGATGGTATAATAGATATTGTATATTTCATAACAGATATTATTATGGAAAATTTTGAAAAAACTTGATAAAATATTTATTCAAATATCTCTTCCTTAATAGATAGTAATATATTAGTTATATATTAATAAGATTATTTATATTAGCCATAAATAACCTAATTTAAATGTCACTTATATATAAATAATCTAATATAATTTAAATATTGCTTAAAATATAATTTATATATTTTATATTTCCTTTATTCTCATCAACTTAATTTATTTTAACAATGCATGTTATTTATAATTAAAATTAAAAAAAAACACAGTGCTCTTTTTAATTCTGTGTATGATATGTAATTAATAAAAAATTATAATGTATAAAAAGATTTATGGAAATTAAATTAAAAACTTTTAAAATGAATAACTTTGACAACAATAAAAGAGAATCTGAAAATTTTAAATATATTTTTCCTTAAGTTTAAATTAACAGATAAGATAATAGAAGAGAGCAAAATTGCAAAATTTAAGAAAATGTCATTAATCAAAATATTTTTACAAATACAATTTTCAAATAAGTAAAATTCTAGTTATATTTTTTATTTTTAAGATTTATCTTTAAAACTCAACTCATCAAATTAGATATTTTGTTATCATAATTGTATATAGCCACGAAAAAATAAAAGTCTTAGTTTAAAAACATGCAAAAAATTCTTACATTGTTTATTATTAACACAATCAAGAATTAAGAGCAATTAAGAAGGAATGTCATCAAAACTTTGGAATGAGATGAGATTTTTAAAAAAAAATTTTTTTTTTTAATTACTTCTTTTCAGTAGAGTGTATTTTAGTTCAAATGAAAGGATATCCAGTTCTTTTCTGTAAGGCCATTCTTTGAAAGTTTATTTTTAGTGCAGAGAGTATTTATAATTTTTTATATTATATAATCAGCCAATGATAGCTGGATCTAACAGTAAAAATCCCAGAATGGCTTCATATTTTAAACAACACTGCTCAAGTGTTTTTATTGCCTTTATCAAAAATCTGTTGGTATTGAATTCTGAACTAAAAAAGATTTTATCTTCAGATCAATCACCACAGTAAAAAGATTTTGTGGAATCTAAAATCATAATGTTAATGCATTCATAGAAATTACTTTTTGAGTTAATTTTTTACCTCATTTTTTATTAAATTTTAGGAGCACAAAATAATAGCAATATATTGCAAAGGCTTTCTTCCTTTGTTTTCTAATTCAAATTTCTATACCTTTAATATTCTTTGAATTCCCTAACTTTTATAAACCTAAATACTGATATAAATACAAAAGCTTGGATACTTAACTGCCTAAACAATATGAAATGATAAATAAAAAATAGCCTATAAATTAAAAATCTTTTTCAATATTTATAGTAGTCATAACGAAAGGTAAATTTAAAATACTAAAAAATTGAAAGTATTTACTATTCTTAATTTTTTCTTTTTTTATGATTGACAAAAATATGAAACAAAATTCTTAACACTTTTATTTATTAAAAGGGAAAATATTTTGTATTTTTAACTTCCTACCTTATATTTAAATAAAAATGATAATTTTATGTTCAGAATATATAATTTATTATATTCTTAAAAGCGTTTAAAATTCTAGAAATGTTTGAAAAATCAGCAAGTATGCTGAAACAATATTTGAAAAAAAATGTTAAATTATTCTGAGTTACAGTAGATAAAAAGTAAGAAATATAACACCAACTTTACCAAATACATGATATCATTAGGGTACTTGTGTGGTAATTATGCATATTAAATTAATTTGGATTATGAAACCTTCTAAGAATATTTATATTAATGTTTTAAATATAAACTGCTTTTTGGTGACTAAATACATACATATCTCAATTAATAATAAATCCCTGAAATATGTAAAGATTTAGAGCCCTGAAAAAATGGAAGAAATCGTTTTTCTCAAATTTAGTGCACTTAAAAAAACTTTGAGTGAATCAAAAGCATTAAAAGACCTGAAATAATTAAAAATTTGTGCACTATTATAAATATATATATATATATTAAATTAGGATCCAATTCCAATTTAATAAGGTAAAAATAAATGAAATTTCTCAAATACTGATAAAAAAATCAGTTGTAACTTTAAGAGAAATATTTTTACTTGGTAAAATTAATCAAAATTTTAAATACTATACCTTAATTCTGCATTTTCATAATGAGGATGGTTCACAATGGGTCTCCTTGTAGACAGCAAAATATTGGCCATAGTGGGCATAGGCCCTCCAAACACTGCATCTATGTAATTTAAAGTATTCAAACTAATGAATTCATCAGAGTATCGTTTATTTCATGTTTTTATTCACATTTTTACTCTACAAGAAATTATAACTGGTTTTATTAAATTTATCCCCATTTACGAAGGTAATTGCATAAATTCAAATTTAATGTTCATGTGGTCATAATTATGTTCAATTATGTGTTTTTATATAAATGAAATATAATTTATAAATTAATCATTATCATTAAATTACAAATGTTCTCTATAATCAGTCAGCGGACAAAAAGCAGATCAAAACATATTTCAGAATCATATTATATTCTTTGCATAAGAGATGTTTTATTCTTGTACTCTTTGCATAATTGATGTAATTGTCAAAACTATAGTTGTAACATTACTTAATTAAAAATTTATTTTAACTAGAATAATCTCATATTGTAATTACAGTTATTTTGTTCAAAACAATCATTGATATTTTTTAAATTAATGTTTCATAACATTCATTTTAAAATTGAAAGTTATATTACCAATATTTTAGCCAATAAGAAATTTTAGTTTTTAATAATTTTTAAATCATCAAGGAGTACATAAAAACATGTTAAGATAAAGAATATTAAACTAAATGTGAACTAAGTTAATATTACAAGTCACATTTTTAATTGATTTAATGATTCAAAATAACAAGAATTTGCAATATACAAAATAATGTTTTTGAAAGCTCTAATTATCATGGAAATATTATTTTTCTGCATAAACTAAAAACCTAAATGTATTACATTTTGTAATTTTCTAATAGAATTAATCATTTTTGTAAAAGAAAAGTGGAAAAGTTCAATAAAAAAAATAGTATATAAAGTAACATGCAGTTCTTCTCTTCTCTTGAGCTTGTCAGATATGTGGCACCTCTGCATTGTTGCATTTTGTACCAAACATGCAGTTTAAAATTATTTAATAATACACACATAATTGCATAAATATTAATGACTTACAAAATGATGTTAATTACTATTAAAGTATTCATTTATAACATGAAACTAATGTACATTTTAATTAGTAATCAACTACAAATTATTCATTTTGTAAGAAGCTTTCCTAATAGACAATGTTAAAAATTATTAAATATTTTAATCAAAAAGTTACGAAACATACCTTCTGGAAGAGTTGAATTCACCCAAGAAATAAGCTCTTCTAAATCAGGATTACTAAATTCTCCAATGATATTTCTTTGGACTTTAATATTTGTAACACCTTGTACACTCATTGCACCAAGAATACCAAATAAAATGTACAATCTTACTTCTTTTTCATCTAAATATCTGAAAAACTGTAAGAACAATAAAGAAAAATCAACAACAAAACTTAAAAATTTGGTTTATAAATTATATTTATGTAACAATCAAAAATTAACATTTAATTACATTATATAATAATAATAAACATAACATATTCTATAATTTAATGAACACCCATAATTCCAAACATTTTCTAATGGTTGTATAAATTCTAAATTACAGATTGTAGCCATACATCTTTATGAAGAAATGTAAAATGTACAATGTACCACTCATAACTTATTAAGACAATCATTCGAAAATCTTTTCTAATGCTTTCCAATAATGGTATACTGTATAGACAAGTAATAAGAACAGAAGTATGGGTAAAATGCGTGAGGAAGCAAATAATTTTACAAATAGAATGGATTGTACTTAATTCCTCCCATACATACACATGTGTATTCTGTGATCGCTAATTATCAATAGAAATACACAACAATGGATTTAAAACATTAATTATAACATTGATCACTAAAAACATTAATTGCATTTAAAACATTAATCATTATAATACCAAAATAATACATGAATAAGAACTTTATTAATAGTTTGCTGATAATTGTCAATAAATTTAATATTCTTGCTTCCCAAGAAATTTCTGCACTTTCTCCCCTCCAATTACCAAAAGAAAAAAAATATTTAGACAACATTTAACTACATTTCTCTGACTTTTGTTCTTTTATACATAAATATGCAGAATAACTTTGTTTAATATTAATACTGAACAACTAATAAATTAATTTCTTAAGTTTCCCAAGCAAACGAAATATAAAAAATTTTGTTGATCACAATACAATTAAATTTTTCGTATACTTGCTACTCCATGGTTGATTTATGAGCACAAAAACTGATTGAATTAAGAGTTATAAGTGGATTAAAAACCCACTATATAACTCAATGATTTGTCAATAGAAGTAAATACAAATATAATATTTTTGTTCCTTTTAAAGTATTAGTAAGTATATGAAATTATAGATATTTTTCTTGAATAAATCTACTTAATAAAAGATGCTGTTTCTACCTCTGACAGGATGAATCACTGCATATCCAGTTAAAATAATAAAAAAAAGTTAATTTTAAGCACAAAAATATTTCTAATATTTTATAAATGATTATTTTATGTGAATTTTGATTATTTTATTATTAATTTTTATGTGAAAGTCATATGAAAACAATAATCATTTAATGAAATAATGCAATTAAATTTAAGGAAATAATGAACTTACAAGAAAAAAAAACTATAAGTTATTCAAGTAATTGTAACTCCAATGAAATTTTAATAACAATTAAAGTAAAACAAGGTATTTTTTATTATAAAATAAACTTTTTCTATCTAATGAAATACTGTGCAAGTGACTCATAATAATTTTGTACTTGAATTATTAATAGATTTGTTTTCTATCTGTTCTCTATAACAATTTTTAAATATTTTCATTAAATATTCACAAATATAGATTACTATCAACATAAGAAATAATTAAAATTTAAATAAAAAAGCTAAATAAAATTACCTTTCCAGACATCATTAAAGCAACTAAGAGGCACAAATGAGGAGTAAAAAATAGCTTCAAACGCATAACAAGTATAGCCATAACAAAAAAAGCTAAGCACTGCAAAATATTATATAGCACCTAAAAATAAAAATTAGTTTTTAATTGTACTTGTAGAAATATTTTCATACATAAATATGAGGATAATTTTGAATAAATGAATGGACTTATTTTTTTAATTAAACAAAAAGATTTTATAAATTTATAAAGTATAATATCATAAGTTGCTAAACTATAAATTTATGATTGAAAAGGTGAACAAAGTTCTTGATTATATTTTGATTCATTGTTTTATACAATTACATGCAGTTTACACATAAATAGTAAGGGTTTCAATGCAATGTTTATTTGTGCATTAAAAGATTACATTATTACTTAACCAAAAGGCATTGATCAGTCTTTATCAAATTAAATTTATCATTATTGAACAGTAAATAAACAAATTAATTTAACATTTCATGTATTTCTATAATAAAGTAAAGGCCAAATGTAGAAATTTTTATTCATTACACAAAATTTAAGTATTAAAGAGATTTCTTATTGACAAAATGTTTTTAAGGGTAGATACATTCAATATTCACACAATATTTCAGTATATCAGGTTTATGTTTGAGCTTTTAGATGTCATGAATCTATTTTACATATTTTTCTCAAAGAATAATTTATTAAAATTTTTTAATTACAAAAACTAGAGTAAAATTTTCATTTTATAATTTTAAGTAATATTTTAATTATTTATATAAGAAATATTACAATGATTTTATAATATGGAAGATACAGTTTTGTTTCTCTATATGAAAGATACAGTTTTTTACTTTTGTCATTGTTAATGAGAGATGTTACACACATCTTCCCAATACAATGAGACAATGAAATATTTCATATTGTATTTGGATATATGAGATCTGAAAACAGTCAAATATGTCTGTAAAAATTTGATATCTAAGTATGCATAAATATTATTATATTTAATGATATTTCACAAAATAATGAATTTAATCAATTCTGTGATGATAAATTTGATGAATTAATAATATTTCTGTGAAAATACTTCATGAAATCAGAAGTTAATCACATCTTTGCTGATTATTTTCATATTTATGTATTTTTACATTCACATAATTTTTAAAATTTGATGACTAATGAATTTTTAAAATATGTGAATATAAAAAAAATTAGAAAAAATTACATAAACATGAAAATAATCAGCAAGGATGTGATTAACTTCTGATTTTCTTAAGTATTTTCACAGAAATATTATTAAATCATCAAATTTATCATCACAGAATTGATTAAATTTAATATATAATCTGCTATCTAATCTATTTTCTACTATTCCATATGTTCTCTTCCTCTGAATTCTATGCATTTTAAATGATGTAATTGGTTTACATATTACTTTTTGATCTTATTTTTATCTCTACAACATTCATTAATCACAATACTTTTAATCAAAGATTCAAATTCAAACTAATTGAATTGCAACAAATATTGTTTACTATCTATAGGGAAATAGAAATTCGTTTGAAAATCCAATTATTCCAATTGTGTGCTTTTCATAGCATTTCTGCTTATATTTCATCGCTTTCATGATGATTTAAAAAACTTTATGCAGATTTAGCATCCTAATTAAAATTAACATATTCCAAGAAAAGACAAAAAATTATTGACTTTAATCTTTAATATGAATGAACACAGGAATGTTCATCAGATTTATAACATTATTTGACTAAGAAGATTCATTTTTATTTTGATTTGGATTCAAAACAATAGAAACACATTATACTTTTTAGGATTATACTATTAGGAATATAATTTTACATTTATAGAACTAATGCACATAAACGTTTATGATTTCATGTGGCCCATAATTTTAATGCAGTGTAATTTAGCAACATATCAAAAATAACCAGAAAATAAATATTTAAAATGAAATTTATGATTATAAAATTAAATTTTTACTTTTAAAAGAATAAAATAAATATTTTAGTTTCACAATTAAAAAAAAATCCAAATGTTTTCTTATGCAAAAGACTTTTTTGCGGAGAAATTACTAGATATATTTTAGATTGTAAGAGATTTTTGAATGCTGAAATTTAATCCACAACAGAATTGTTATAATCATATTAATAATATAAAGTTTAATGAATGACAATGGCATAGCGAATTGTTTTATGACAAAATAGATGAAAATATTATCATTTAAAATTTCAATTTAATGATTTCTTTCTTCTAATCAGTATAATTTAATAAATTTTTCTGTTTACTTTCAAGCTTTTAAATGATTAAACTATTATTATATTTATTTATTTAGAGTTGTTATATTTCTAGATTATTCATATAATATGCATATTTAGCAAAGTTTTAATTTTTAATTTCTAAAATTTTCTTTATTATTTCATTATCAATATTAAATCCTAATTTTCGTTTCAGATTAAACGATGACATAAATTTGACTTTGCAATTAGTGTTAATTTCCCAAATTTTGGTTTCTATGACATAATTTACTGGAGATTTCTTAAGTTCATTTTTATCATCTTTCAAACATTTCTTTTAAATTGATAGATTTCATTCAGAAGAGCTTTGAGTTTTCTCAGTATTATACAATCATTTTTATCCATTTTTGTCAATCAATTTTATAGGCTTTGGGAGCTTATAAGCAAATTGTTGAATTATTAATTCAGCAATATAATGAGACCTATTATATTCCTGAAATCTACACTTCAAGTGCAATATCAGAAATAACATTTTTGTTATAGAATATAAGGAGCAATTTTGTCCAATTCAAACTAAATTAAAACAAAAAGAATATCATATTTTTAATAGAATATAAATAATAATCATTATGATTTTAAAATCGTATAGAGGAATCTATTGATTTCAAGTATTTTACATAATGACTAATTTATTTAAAATAAAGCTAGATTCAAATATGATTTTGGAAGCATTAGATAAAGATAAAGAATTTTCCACATTTTACTTAAATTATCCAATTTTTAATTGTGATTTAGTAATTTTTGCTTGAATTACTTATCATAATGTGAGGAGTTAAACAAAATGTATTGCAGAATAGAATCTTATAATGAAAATTTTTCTAAACTTCTTCATAATTTAAGGATCTTCGTAAAATTTTCCTTCAAAAGTTTTGCTTATGCTTACATATGATGGAAAAGAAATTAACACTTTAATTCTTCGATGCCAGTTTAACTGAAAATCTCCAAAATAAAACAAAATTTTTTCATGGATAATTTTCTTAAACAAAAATATAAATATTTAAAGAAATTAAAATTTTTCTAGAATTTAATCAAATATTTAAGTTTTTAGAGTCAAATATTTAAGTTTAAAAAAAAATTAAATTCCAGAAATCAAAATTTGTGCAAGTTCTGACTATAAACACTCTTTTCGCCATTTTTTTTTTTATGCTGTTTTTTTTTTTTTTTTTTTTTTTTTTTTTTTTAAAGATTATTAAGTACAAATAAAATTTTATCTTCCATTCTTTTAATTTTTATAATAATTTTTAATTTACAATATATGCTTATATATAGTAAATTAAAAATTATTTCAAACTAGTTAATGAATTTCTTAAAAAAAATATAATGACAATTTTTAACATTAATTGAGATTATCGAAGTTCTCAGAACGTACTTAATTTTGGGACAATCAGACTAGGAATTTTATTTAAGCAGAACTTTTCCCAAGTAAGGTTCATTATAAACAATTGACCAACATAACAAAACAATGCAATCTATTAATGTGGCACTTAGGGAGAACAGTTTGGTGATTAAGATGGCTATCCTCTTTCAAAATTTTATTTCAAAAGAGTAAAGAAATACTAGATTCTGTAACCATATATAAACATGCTAACTTAGGTTTGAACACAAATGTTGCAGATTATATTTTTTGATTCAATAAGAAATTGACTTTATTGTGCAGAAAGCTAATTTGCAAATTTTCAAATCCTATTTTCATGGGCCACACAGTTGACACAGTCCAATAAATTCAAAATTAATTTGTAAAAAATTTTTTGATAAGCTTATTGTAGCTTTGTGGTAAAACAGCATTCTTTAGAAAGAAAGGTACAGAATTTTATCCTAACTACTGTTGAACAATAAAAGAGGGATATCACACTGTCTAAGTAGATGTTTGGAATTTTTCATGGTTTTCTACAATGTATTATAAATTTTTTTTCTACATGAATATGGCTCACATTATTTATAAAATCTCCAGAAAGGCAATTTATATGGTGGGTTTTAAATACCTTACAACAAACAACCTTAAGGTGTTTAACATATTAGAATCAAGTGAATACAATTATCATATTATTTTGTTATAAGAAAGTAAATTTATAATATTATTCACACATTTCTATGAGACATCAAGAAATAAAGAATGAAAATAATTAAAACTAGATAAAATTAGACATGTTTCATGAAAATTTACATGTTCACAAACACATTTTATAAAATATAAAGCAATAAACTGAAATTTCAAAAAAGCCTTTATAAAAAAAAAATGGAATTTAAAAAATTTGTTACCCCACCGATAATATAGCCAATAATTATAACTTTTTGAGAAAAAGCATATTACGTTTTTATAATTCAAATGTTTAACATATGTGTCTAATGTTATAAAAATACTAAATGTAAATCATCCTTTTCCCATTTAATCTAATGCAATGAACGCACATTAATTAACTAAATCTAAATGTTCAAAATTAAATGGATAATAACAAGCATATCAAATTAACTATGAGTTAGAGGTAAATAATCCAAAGACAGGTTTAAGTAGATTATAGAAATAAAGCATACACAACTCTTAACTTACAATACATTTTCTTTTTCATTACAATTTTGAATATTAACCTATTTTATGAATCCAGTAATAATTTTTTTTTTTTTATCTTAAAGAAGCACAATAATTTTTACCAACAAATTTTGTCAAGAAACAAAAATATATATATAAAATAAATAAATATAAATAAAAAAAATAAATAAACTCATACAGAAATAGATTTTGTTTTTTCTTTAAGAATGAATTTAAATCCTAGAAACCACATGAATTTTGATTGTTTACAATTTTAAAAGTATTGAAAAAATAATTTCAGAGAATTACATTTCAGATCATTGTTGACATAATTTTAAAAATGTAAATAAAAATGTTTGAATAAAATCTCTTTTCAAATTGATAAATGTTAAAGCATGATAAGTTACACATGCATTTATCACAAATAGATAACTATGTCAGTGTGTTATGTAGAACTAATGACAGCATAAAAAAGCATAATTTGTCAAACTTGATTCTAAATTACATGTTTATATTGTGTCATAAAAATATTTTCACAGAAAATATTTATCATTAAAAAAATGTGTAATTTAAGTCTTTTTGTGATTTTCATGTACCATAAAATAATTTTAAAGAGTAATAATTTTGAAAATAAAAAATTGGAACTAATGATGTGTAAAAGTGCACAATTTGTAAACTTGATTATAAATTACATATTTAAGTTATGCCAAAAAAGTATCATGCCCTGGAAATATTTATTATTAAAAAAATCAGTAATTTTCAACTTTTTCATATTTTCATGTACCATTAAATAATTTAAAGAGTAATGGTTTTGAAAAAATATTTACACTAGGACGTACAGTTTATCCTAATCTTGATATTTATGCAACCTTTATTTTGCATTTAACTTTTTTACTTAATATTTAATTAATACTGAATTTTTCTAACATGAATGAAACACATTTAAAAAAAATATATAAATGGATAAAAAAAATAACATATATTTTAATTTTAACCACATAAAGTGAACCAAAAATGCATGAAATTATACTTAGGAAACAATTTACTTACATCAGCATTCTCATAATACTCAAAATTGTCCTTCATTTTGTACAAGATCTGCAAAATAAAATATATAAAAAATTTTATATTTTTAAATATACATTCAACCTTAGTATAAAATCTGTAGTTTTTAATACCAATTTAACATTTAAAATTTTTAAGTCTTTTATTGCATTTAATATTTTATTTTTAGAGTTACTTTGGAGAATCTTGAATTTAAACTTATTTCAGCCACCAGGAGTGACCTAAATTTAAGAAATTTATTAATTTATATTGAAGGAACTTTAATTTCTATACACCATACTTTACTAAATTATCCATTCATTGAAAGAACATGTAGATGAATACCACTCTGAATAATAAGTAGATTATATTTAAAAAAAAGTTTAAAATTGAAATCTGCAGTGATGATTAAAATTACATCAAAAGCAAAAGATTTTGTTTGTCCTAATCTAAAGTTTGAAAATTACTAATAAAAGAATAAAAAATTCTTGACAAGCTAGAAAAATTATATTAATAATGACCTCTGAGATTTGGCAACCAATTATTATAAATACTACATAAAATAAGGTTTTTGAAGATGATTTAAAGAGAAAAAAAATTTGTTTACTACATTTAGTTACAGTAAAACATTTTAAACTATTAAAACTCAGCATGATATTTAATGTTACATTTATAAGCAATCTATTTTAAAAAATACTATGAAATCAAATAATTTATTTTAATTACACTAATTCCTTTACTCATTTAATCATCAATAGTTTTAGATATACAATTTCAAAATTGCATAAACAATACTTGATATACAATTCACCTGAAAACATTATTTTCATATAATTGTTAAATCATTTTAAGTTTCATGGATTTTTATCAATAAAAATAAAGATCTTAAAGAATAGACTAATATCAAATCTTAATAAATATTTTGAAAAATAATTGTAATTTTACAAATCACATCACATCTAGCCTTTCTTTTATTTATCAAAAAATCAAGGTCTAAGAAATTTAAATTGTTTGCATAAAAGTTCAATAGCATTTTAAGTTTTGAAAGTCATAAATGGTCACAAACATACATTTTTAGAGGAAAACTAAAATTTACAATAATTTTTGATATAAATATTTTTGTGCATCTTTCCTTTAAAACAGACTCTCTTTGGGAGAATTCAGTAAGATTTTTAACTATTCATCCTTCGTGCTTGTTAGAAAAATGTGTTAATTTATATTGCTGACTACTTCCTTCCTGACAAAAAGACCTGGCCCCTTTATATATATATATTTCAAATGGCGGAGCACACTGTGTGACTGGATCCGTCACCCACAACAAGGCCGGAAATCTATTCATTGTAAAACAATTTGAACTTTTTGTTATCTAGCAATTTGTTATCCCAGTAGAAAATACAATAATTGTAAGGAAAAATTCGTCGACTAAAATAACTTTATAAATATAGCATTTATAAATTAAAGAAACAAATAAAACCAACGTAAAATATATATATATATATTTGGCATGAAATTTCTCTGTGTTGCAAATAAGCATGATGAGAGCAAGATTTAAAGTAATAAATTAACAAGAAATATTAATATTAAATAAAATAACAGATAGTTTCAATGAAACAAGATATATTTTTTTATGACAAAAACAAAATTCTTTAACATGGTAAAAATGATTTCGATTGGATAAGGTAAAATATATTTCTACTCAGTATTCTTTTTTTCAATGTACCACAATTCCTATCTGTCATGAGAAATAATCATAAAAGGAACAAATGCTTGAAGAAATTTAAATTTGTTCAAAAAATTTAAATGAATAAAATGACATTATTAATTAGTGTACCTTTGCTATTATAATCTTTATTCAAAACAGGAAAACTGTGTAAGAATTTTTGTTTTTTTAAAGTTTAGTTCATTACAAAAATTTCCATGAAAAAAAATTAAGATATTATTAAAAAAATAAATAAATATAAAATCTATTTTATTAAACGCAATCACGAAAAGATATATGCCTGAAAGAATCCTTTAAACAAATTAAAACTGAGCATTATATTCAAACTAACAATCTCAATTTAATTACCAAAATAAAAAAAACATAATATTTATTCAAAAAAGTTTTAAAACTTACTTGATAAAGAACATAAATCACAATGAATACAGAAGTTGGTAAAACTAAAGTTCTGATAAGTTCAAATAGTGACTAGAAAAGAGAAAAATTTGTCTGTTAGTAAAATAAATGGTATATAAAAGCAGCTACAGACAGTTAAAAAATTTCACAATTAATTTATGCTTACCCTAGAAATAACAATTTAAATATCAAATTTGCATTCAATATTTAATACATCCTTACTAAACTATTTAAAACGCAATCATGTAATCAACATATTTTACTGTAAAAATTATACAGAGAAAAGACAAAAATGTGGCTAATAGATTTTTATAATTCTAATAATTAATTTTATATTAGAATTATAAAATTCTAATTTTATAATACAAGATCTATTATTTAGTTTTAATAACATTAATCTGTTTTAATAAGACAAGAAATTAATTTTATTTTTAACTAAAAATTTTCAGTAGTTAAAAAGATTTAATTGATTTAAATATTTTATCTATAGAAACATTAAGCTAAAATAAAATTATAAATAAATTTAAATTGTACTTTAGGACAGTGAATACAGGGAAAAAATCCTTAACTTTTTTTATTACTGTTAACTTAATTTATTCAAAATTAATTCAAAAAGCAAATTAATTGTATCATTTTGTTTGTGTTAAGAACACTTTAACCAATGACACTAGAAGTACAATAAATTATTGGTATAATGTTTTATCAAATCATAATTTTGGTACTAATTTCTACAATTAGTTCTTTTATTAAAATGAGTGGCTGTCTTGCAGCTATTTTTTATGTTTCAAAATAAAAAAAAAAAAATGACAACTAAATTTAGATTTCGAATTAGTATCAATAATATGAATGTTTTTCCATAAGACATTCAAATAAATATAATAGTTTCATATTCCTTAACAAATGTTATATATGAGATAATGCAGTGCCATAGTGAAGCAACATTTTTTATCACTTTTGTTATGTTTTTGCTCTGGTTGTGTATTAAATGTTTCAAAATAGAGCCATAAAATAGCCAAAATAATATGTGATTTTAGAGTTTCATTAAATATTAGAAAATTGGTAATATTAGCTTACTTGAATGTTGTGACACTGTAAGCTAGAAAAATATTTGGATTTTATAATAAAAAAAAAATTGCAAATTACTTATCCCTTTCTGGCACACTACCTTTTCAAATTGAAATATATATAAAGACTGTCTATTTAGGCCTCAAATATAGTATACAGTAAAAATCTGGTAAAGATTGCACTTACCATCTTGACACATTGTAGGTGTTCTATCACCTGGAACACTGCAGCACAAGGGCTTTGAAAAGTGTGGTTAGTTGGGATTTATGGTGCAAGGTCCAAAAAGGACAAACTGCGCCATCTGAAAAGTGTGGCTAAGTGAGCATTGCAGTGAAGCATGCAAATGCACAAACGCTTTTGCATATGAATGAAAAAAACAATGCATTATATCTGTGTAGCAGATAGCATAACAAGGAGTGCACCACAAGGATGGCTGCTACTCTACAACCCCCTCCCCGAAAGAAAAGAAAAAAAGTGATTTTTACACTATACATGAATTTTATAAATCTTGATCATATTTAGTTTTTACACATAAAATATTTACAAATTCATCTACTTCGTTCATGATATTTTCGAAACATGTCTCACTTTTTTGAAAAACACACAATCCGACAAAGCAAAACTAACTAAATTTTTAATATTTGTAAATTAAATTTTTCACTATTTTATTTAAATATAATATTTAACATTAAAATTAAATTAGCAATATGTAATATTTTAGGATATATCATTGAAATTGAAATGAATAAATAATTTGATCAAGAGTGAATTTTAAAATTTTTGCTTCATATTTTCATATGAAGTATATACTTTACTTTTTTATTTGTACTATTTTAATATGAAAACTAACCTATTAAAAGAAATGCATTCAACGTGTACTGATTATTTGATACTCTTAGGTTCATCTGCAAGGCCAAATTAATTAAATCTATAATAAATCAATAGTATGAGGATTATATAGATAAAATTATACGAAATACCTTAAATATAAAAAAAAATTGCAAAAAATGTTCAGCTTTGCAACAAACTGATTTAATATCTTGACAACTAAATATAAAATATCTAACATTACAAACATGGCAATATTTTTATAAATTGAATAAATTTTTAAAATTTTATAAATTGAAAATAAATGTTTCCAAATGTAAAAATAAACTTCTGTTAAAATACTTGAAAACAATTTGATTTTCTCAACATTGTGATAATCCTAAATTTTTTTACAAATTGAATGATGTTGAAATAAATTAAGTATATTAAGTAATAATAAATTAAGTTATTTTTGTCTCTGCATTTAATCCGAAAAATAGCACTTACATTGTACCTTTTATTTATAATTTTAATAGATAGTTCTTATAGCTAATTACAAAGCATTTTTGAATATATTTAAGAATATAAATTCTTTTTTAATACTTCAAAGTTACTAATAATTAACAATGGTTAGTTTCGTAACAAAATATTAATTAAGAGATTTATGACTTACATTCATTGGCAAGAAATCAAATTCTACAGCACATGTATAAAGCATAGTATGGAAATCATTATATGATGTAAATTTTGATTTTAAGAGATTCCATATATGAGCCTATAAAGATAAAAATATGACCCATCACATAAAAGCACATATAAATATTTTGCAATTTAAGAATGAGGTAAAAAATGATTCAAAATACTGAAAATGAACTTCAAAATAAATAAAAAAAATAATAATTTATTACTTAAGCTGTCGAAATTAAAGATCTAAAATTTAAAACTTAAATTAGATTTATTATTATATATTTAATACAATGCATGTACAAAACAAAAATGAAAAACATCCAATTAAAAATTCTCCTTACAGCATTTACATGAGTGATACAAATTCCTTGTGTAGAAAGTATAAAATTAAAACTTTCATATTTAATTTAATTAAAAATGGTCAATGAAGATTATATACATTAAAATTTTAGTCTATAATCAAAATGATAAATTTCATTACATCATCTTTGACATGCAACACAGTAGACAGAAGTAGTTTAACCAACAAACATCCTAGAACTAAAACAATTCCTTGCATGACCTAGAAAAAGAAAAAAGTAATGTATCAATTTTTTATCCAAAATAATAAGTGTAAAAATTTTTTTTCTCAAAAGTATTTTTCCTAAATAAAATTTTTTACCTTTGTTTAACAACTATGGACATAATATTAAATTATTTTTAATGTATGCGTTAAGTAAAGTTTAATTATAAAAAAAAATTGATATTTTAATTGAAAATTGAAATTCATCTAATGAAAAAATTTATGCCAGTTTAGAAATAACAAAAATGTTCCTCATTTTTTTTGATTTGGCTTGCTTTTCACTCAAAAGAATTTTTTTTCCATGAGGACTACTTGGAACAAAACCTGTAGTTTAAAATTGATTACAAACACCCATGCCTAAGGTGGTATTCAAATCTATGAACTGTTGACAATGTCCTGAGGGATAACAGATTTTTAAAAGTAAAACAAAATTAATTTAAGCATTAGTTTTGAATCATTTTTACTTATAAGCGACAAATCACTAATATAAATAATATATAGAAATTAGTTATGTTTCATAGCATTTTTAAACTTGTATTTCCCTCTCAGAAAAAATACATTAAGTTACAAGAATAAAAAGCTTATAAAAATAATAAAAAAAATTGCCATAATAGCAGACCAATATATTTTCATCGAAGTTAAAAAATTATTATACCATTATTAATGTTAAATCATTTAAAACAATTCAATTAATAAAGACTTATGGACATAATTTCATGTTTGCATAAAAGGAATACAGAAATTTTAAACTTAGATATATTTCCTAAAAATAATAATATAAATTGTTTTTTCAGGATATCTGTATTAATATTGAGTATGGTAATCAAATAAAAGTTTAAATATTGACAAATACATATGTATGTTATACAGGAATGAAAATTATAAATGCATTAGATATTTATTTTCAATTTTTCGAAGAGAGCGACTTTGAAAAATTATAAAGCACTGTGATTTATAAATTAAAAATAAGGATAAGAGATTTTTAAAATTATCTTTGATTAATTTCTATCAATAAAAAAATAATCATTTTTCAGAAATATAAATATTACCTGAATCAAAAATGTATGTCTGAATCTTCTGAAAACGTTTTCTTTTGACATAATCACCTGCATGGCAAAAAGTAATTTCATGACAATGAAATTATTATAAAATAAAAATTTTCCAAAAACATTTAGACTTTACGGAATTTAATTAAAGAATTTTCCAATTGTTTTTGGCAATAAAAATATGCTTTATAATTAGTTTCTATATTTTCTTAATAAAAAGAAGACTGAAAACACTTCTTCACAAATTATTTTAAACATATCTGGCAGCTTTTAGTCACAAATGTATTTTCTCTTCCACTTATAATTATCTTTTAAATTACATAAACTAAAGATATTGTATTTTCAATTGAATACTACTTTTGCAATAAAACCTTATTTATATTTCAAATTATATGAATTTTATCAAAAGAACTAACTTTTACATCAAGAAACACATTTTCATAAAAAAAAACATGAAATCAAAATCTTAATATTTTTTATAAGCTCAAAAACTGTTATTTAATAAAAAATAAAATTTGATTGTGAAACTCCAATTAAAATTATTTGAACTCAATGACACTCTTATATTCCTTATAGAGCAGAGTCTTCAAACTACCGCATGTGGATTAAATCTGGTCTACCAGTTTTATCAATCCGGCCCATGAAGCAAATAGCTTATTGTTGCTGTAATAAGTTGGATAAAAAACCCATAATGATAATAACTCCATTTTTACCAGGTAAAGCTTAATGACAAGCATAATACACAGAAAATTCTAACTTAAGCATAATGACTAATAAATAATTGAAACAAATTCTACTAACATTATAAATCAGTTAACATCCTCAATAGTTATGTTGGAGTAAAGAGTATCTCATACGTTGTTATATCGATGTTTGGAATGAATATATCCCGAATCAAACATATGATTTTTATCCTAAAAATATCACAGGAACGGAAAAGCTAAATTAACATGAATAAAAACATGGGGTAACATCCAGTTGTAAAAAAATACTTATGAGATTTATGTAGTTGTGGATCAATTTTACTTGTATCAATTTTTAAAAGATATTTAAGATGCTCTTTGGTTAACTTAGATTTGTAAACATTCTTTGAACTCATTCTGAAGAATGTTTTCATGTTTTTCTATTGTATTGCAATGTTCAGTTTTTTTTAAATATTACAAATATTATGTCAAATTTGTTTAGAATGTATTATAAATGTAATACATTGTAATACATTCTATACAAATTTATACATTCTAAACAAATTTGACATTTATTGCAAGCACTAGAATCAATATAAACCAATTATAATGATTAACAATACAATAAATTAGAGAAAATTTTGGTTAAATTGAAGGAAATAAGAAATTGTCATGCTTTTTTAATGAACTTTTTTAGAAATTGATAATTATTTAATATTTATTAATTATAAAAGCATTTTTCTTTTATTTCTAACAAATACGTTTTAGAAAACAAAAACACATTTTCTTTTGATTTAATTTAAGTCTAGAATTTTATAAATATTCCTATTTATAATATTTATATGAGATATTAATTATATGAGACTTTTCATTAAGGTCTCATATCATTAATATATGAGTTAAGTATAAATGGAAAAACAACTTACATAAACGGAATGATAAGAATAAAAACAAATAAAAAAATTGTAAGCTTTTTAGAGAATATTTGGAACAGCAAAAGCAAACAATAAAATTATTACAGTAATTAAAGAACAACATTTTTTAAATGCACTTCAAAATTTCTTGGAAAAGGATAAAGAAAGATGTTTCTATGCATACAATATTTTGTCTGAATAAACATTTTAAATATATAAATTGTTGTAATTCAAAATTTGGGATTTCTAAATAATTAAGAGATTGTTATTTTAATTGTTAGCCGATTTTAATTCAAAAGATAATTTTCTGAAGTCCATGTACAAATTGCAATAGATTATAAATTTAATATGTCAACTTACTTATTCATACATTCATCTTGAATTTTTCTAGTGGTTAAATAAATTTACCCTTAAAAGTACTTGATACAATTTATTCCATCAATTAGCTGCAGATTTTTAATATTTAAATTCATGCTGAACTTTACATAACATCAATTATATAAAATAATTCCTAACAAACTAATGATAAATATATTCTATGATAGAAATAGAACATTATCTGGCGTACTAAATTAATAATAAATAAAATATTAAGCAGAAAACAATTTTAGGGAATATTGTAAAGAACAAATTAACAATACTAATAATCTAAATATACTTACAAAACACATAAGCAGTGTTGATGTATAGAAAGAGGCAATTAACATTTTATTTCCAAACAGAAATATTATAGCTATTAAAAGATTGATCTGGAAATAAAATACAAATGGAATATATAAAAATGATTATAAAAAATTAAAAATTGTGCTATTGATCATGAAATCTATAAGTGAATAATAAATTTAAAATGCAATTTAATATAAAATGAATAAAAACTGGTTACTTACCAAATGTCCTTTTAAAATACATTTGTAAGTCTCAGATGATATAAAATGTAATATGTATAATCCAAATAACACCATCAACTGAGTAAGTAATGCAAATTGGGCAAACTGAAATTAAGTAATTAATTTAAATAAAAATAAATCGGGAAAACATTCTAAATATATTTAAATAATGAGCAATTTTCTATAAAGAACCAGTTATACATTATCCTAATAACATTAAAAAAAGGGCAATAAAACTTATCAGAAACTTTATCACAATCTTAACGAGGCATATTCAAACTTATTAAATATTTTTACAGTTAAACACTTGAAAACGTCATTATTTACCCCATAAGATATTGTATATGCTGAAAATATCTTTCAGGTAACTTTAAATTTCAATAAATATGTATTAATTTTATAAACAGTGAGCTCAAATACATCTATGGAACGGAAAAACAAATTTCTATTAAAGAGAAAACCTTGAAAAAATTTACATAAAATTCAAATTAGATTAAAGCAATAAAACTGGTGAAATACATGGAGATGCATTAAAACAGCCTATATTTTGGCACAGAATATTAATTAACAATTAATAAAAATATAAAATAAGTACCTGCCAGAATAACATGAAAAGCACAGTGGGAATAGCTATGATGACTGAATGTTGGAAAATGGGTTTTTGGCACCTAAAAAAGATTGCAAGGAAAGATTTATCAACAATAGAAAGATGAAATGTTAAAAAACAAGTAAGTTTTAAATAACAAGCACTTTACTTACACTTATAAATACTTTATATTTTTATAGTTAATAAATTTTTTTTTAACAAAAACTCTACTTGTGTGTAAGAATTAAGAACTACTTTATTAACACAATATTCAAAAGAAGTTAAAATTTGTACACATACTTTTAAAATTTCTTTTACTTTTAATTATTAATACAAAATACTTTTAATTTTAATGACATAATTAATGCATCTTTCTAATGACCTCTTCTTTTATACTAAATTTAAAGTCCTCCTTTTAAATTATTGATCTTAGATGGCGAAATAATAAAAAAAATTTCAATCTGATTAGTTACAGTTTGGAAAAAAATATGGCATACTAACCATTTATTTTTTTTATCTAATAGAAAGTAATTAAATTTTGAAACACTGTATTACATTAAAACATACAGTCTCTTGAATTTAATAGTAATAGATTTCTTAAAATTATATAAAATATATATATTAAAACAAATTTATTTGAAATACAAATTAAAATATTATTTTATTTAAAAAATCTTCAACTGGAAAATTAAAAATTTTTGAGTAAAACAAATGTAGCTTTAATTAAGAAGCTATTTAAGTCATAAATGATCATATTAATACACTACAGCAAATTGTCACTCAATGATCCTTTTTTGCACATAAGGACTATACAGCAACATAAAAAAGTTAGCATAATGTATACCATATAAATTAATCCATGCACTCAATATTTGTTGAATTAAAATATAAATGAATTTTTATTTATATAATGTATGTTGTCTTTGCTAATAGAAATTAATGTTTCCTATATATATTCCCAATCCTTTAGATATCAATGTTTTATTATAAATTACATTCATTTCATAGTTTTGAATAAAAAATAAATAAATAAAAGCTGTTTGATTTGTTACTAAAGTTTTCATTCTTATTTTGATACATTGTGAATATATTTGTAATTGCCGTATTTTCCTGTATATAATACGCCGATTATGTGTTAAAAAAGTTCAGAATTTTGTTGATACAGTAATTTTAATTTGACTCATGTTATTCATCTGAATTCTATAATTATACACATCATTGATGTCAAAAGATTACAGCTTATAACTTTAAGAACTCACTTTAAAAGTAGACTAACTAACATCATTTGTAGCAAAAATAATGGATAACCAAAACTTTCTCTCAAAGGAGGTGTCCACTGAACTCTAGTACACTACAAAAGAAAAAAAAATATCATTCAGAAAAATTCAGCTCTGGAATTAAATACATTAAATTAAATGTACATTAATAAAAATACTAAATTGTATAAATACGAACCTCGCCATGATTAAAAAAGAAACATGCAGCTGACAATATTCCACCACAAATAGAGTCACTATTTTAAAATATAAAATTAGAACATTACAGAAAAGTTAAATCAGAATATTTTGTTATCAAACATTTAATTTAAACAGATAAAAAATTATGGATACATAAATGGAAATAAGAAATATGCAGTACGAAAAGATTTTAACTATTTTCATATAGATTTCTATTGTATAAATGTCCAATTTACTTTACACGTTAAAAGAATATCTTCATTTGCATATTTATACATCAATAAGGATTTGATTTAAATAATTTTTATGAATAAAATAATTACAAACAAAAAGAGTTACAGTATGTTTGAGCTTTTTTGTTCTTTCCTTAACCCTGAGCAAATAAACTTAATATCTACTAGGAGTAAAATCAAAGCATTTGATTTCCAAGTAGATACATATGTACTTCTTAAAGAGAAATACATTCTCTATAAAAGAAACATTTTCTCACATTTTAAATTGAACAGGATTTTAATCAATCATTTTTTACTATAATATATATATTGTTAAACATAATCCTTCCTCTCTCTTATTGCTTTATAAAAAGAGATTATATCTTAACATAAATTATTCTATTTCCAAATGAATAAAACTTTTGTCAATGTTTTAAATCACTCAAATAGATATCTAAAAAATGCAATATTTAACAATGATATTTTAAAAAAGAAATAATTATGCATACTTGCATTGGAATAATTATTTATGAAAATACATAAATGCAATTTTTTAATTAAATTCATTTGTTATAAAGATATAAAATATATAGATAGCAAACAAATTACTAAGTAAATAGTATTTAAAATTTATATATTCAAATAATTCCATTTTTTATTGACAATAATATTCACAATAATGTATGGAAGCTTATGTTTTCAATGCAGGATTATTCTAAAACAATGAAATATTAAAAATTCAACTATAAAACTTTAGATAAAGATGATGTCAAATGCATTGAATATATCAAATGCCTATTAATCAAAATAATGCTTAAGTTTTTAAATGATGTATTTTTAGTGGGGGGAAAAAAAAAACAAGATATTTCTGATAAAAATTTAGAAATTGAAAAGCTCACTCAGAATACAAGGGATTAATTTAATTTATTGTAAATTGTTTGGCTTGTTTATTCTATGTGCATTTTTATTACACAAGAGGAGGAAGTCAACTGTGACTTACAGTTTAAAGAGAATTATAAACCATTATAAAATTCACATTTAAGAAAGGATCTGAAACGAATAACTTTATGCTTATACAGACAACATATGTTCTACTAAGTTAATATTTTTATTTAAACTTATTACCAATTGGTTATAATAAAAAATTTCACAATGCAATCCCGTGGAAAAATATCAGAAATAAAGGATAAAAATGATGAGATTTCAAATAAAGGAACATTTATATATCCATCTGTATAGAAAAAATATACATTTTACTTACAAAATTAGAGAGATATTATTTACATTTTTGCAAACAAATTTCAAAAAATTAATACATTATAACATTCACAGTTACATAATATTACAAATTTAAAAGGGTAATTTGAAATTGAGATTCCCTTTCTTAAAATTTAAAATATGTCTTTAAATTATGCAACTAAATGTATCTGATTATAAAATAAGACTTCTTAGAAATTAAAATCTATTTTTATGTAACAAAATTTCCTAAAATTGGATTCAAATTAAAAAAAATTGTGGTAAAAATATGAAGTTCTAAAAATATTTGTTGTACCTCCATAAAACAAAACTCACATAATTCTAACTTTTGGAACAACAAATTTTCCTCACTCCTTACATTTAAAATTTCCATTTAAATGAATTTATAGAAAATACCCAATTTTACATTATAAAATTAGTTTCCTTTTCTAGAATTTTAGACAGATAAAAGAAAATATAATAAACATGTCATAAAAATAACAATAATGAGAAAAAATAAATTTTCAAACCTCAAAATTGTTCCAAAAATAAATAGAAGAGATCCAACTAGCCCATTCAATAAAAATACTGTTGTAACATAAAAATATGCAGGATCACCAACTCCTAAAACAAAAGAAAATTTATGTTTAATTATGATTAATAAACTTTTTATATTAAATGTATGTATTAAATATACAGAGATAAATAATATAAGCCTCACCTTCACAGCTTTCTATAGGAGGCAAGTTCTCTCCTCTAAGTACTTGCCAACATTCTTTAATGCTAATATTAAAAAAATTTGCTACTGTTTGAATATTTCTGTAGCTAATAGCTAATATCACCTAAAATTGTAAGAAATTTTATTGAAATCTTTATAATTAAAAACAGTTTATTACAGAGTTTTAAAGCAAAATTAGCAGCGACATCTGAAAAATTGAAAGTTTAGCAATTTGTTGGTTTCTAATTTTCGTTTAAATAAAATAACATCATATTCTAACAATGACATATTGTTTAATAAATTACATTTTAGTTTTAATTACAATTTTAACTCATTCTAATAGTTTACAAATTATTGTTATAAATATATTAGAAAATATACTAATTTAAAAACTCTAAAAGTTAGTATAAAAAGATACATTTTCATACTTACTTCTGGATACAAAGTGAATCTTTCTAAAGTGTTAATAACAGAGGGATACTCAGTCAAATTATCATTCATCACACTGTATAATCCACTTAAAAGAGTTGGAGATTCAGTCATTCGCTTATAATAAAAATAATATAAGCCCTGAAACAATTAAACATAGCAATCGAATAATTGCAAAATTTATCCAAAATGTTATGATAAATATCTTAGTTTGAATGCTTCTAGTTTTGGATTGAATTTTATTTTAATATATAATTTTCAAAAATTGTACATGGAAAAAAATAATTTCTTAGTTTAATGAAAAATGTTTGTAAAACGATTTGATAGCTGATATGATTTGTTTTTAAATTGTGTGAATATTTAGATAAATAGATAAAAAAAAAATCTCACAGTATTGAACAATTCTTAAGATTTTAAAATTCAAAATGTATTTCTGAAAAATTATATAAGGAAAACAAATATTTAATACAAAATAATTGTTGCATTTTTATTATCTATTATATAACTGTTCATGTTTTAATAAAGTATTTAAAAAACACTTTTATTAAATAACAAAATTTGGTTTATTGTTTTTAAAAAATCAAAATTCAATGATTATAAATAAGAATTGAAATCAGTAAAATATGGTTTGCCCAAAATAGATATAAATAAATTTAAACATTTTACTATTGAAAATTAGTATTTATTTGATATTATAATTTGAATTTCTGAATAAAAATATTATTACAGACAAAAATAGATCACCCATGCTTTTGAAAATATAAATTTATTTTAAAGAAATATATTTATAGAAACAGAAGATTAAGTATTGAATTATTAATTACAACATGTAAATAAATATCCTAATATCAGAGAATGGATTAGAATCTCATGAGATAATATATGCAATAAAATATGTATATTTTTAATGCACATATTATCAATTAATTACTATTTTGGTTTTCTGAATATTTTTAATGGAGAACGAAAGCTAATATTTTTATTTATAAATAATTATTCCAATATAAAATACCATTATCATTGACATTTTTAAGAATAAGCTACCAAAGCAGGTTATCTTTTACTTTAATTAATGCCTTTTTTTTTGAGTTCACTAAAGGCAGTAGGGCATGTTAAAATGTTAAATAAGTCATAGTCACAACGTCCTCCAACTGAAACGATACATTTAAGGGTAGTAAGGCAAGAATTGGGGGCTCTTCTTATTTGCTCTTGCTTCTAAATTATGAAGATTCAGTTGCTATCACCTAACTGTTAGAGGCCAATTCAGGGCTAGGTAGAGTGAAATAGTATGGTGCAACAACAAATGTTTATCAAAAAACTTTCTGCGAAGTACTTTGTTCAAACATAATGGAAAAAATATAATAAAAGAATAATTATTGAATATAATAAAAGAACAATAATTGCTTATTTTAAGCAACCCAAAATCCATTATTTAAATAATGATAAACTATTTTTTTATTGCATATACACACTGAAAATATAGTTTTGGACAATGAATAAAAGTTTTATGAATAATTTCCAATACAAAAACTTTTACTTAATAAATATAATAGTATATTCCCAATGAATAATATTGTACTAAATAAAAAAATATATATACCATTTCAGTACGAAATGTCATCTCTCTTTCCAGCGTTGAAAGATGTGAAAAATGTCGATCATTTTCAAACATTGTCGCTTGATGATAACTAAAAAGAAATTTGCCCAAATGAACAAAATAAACATTAAAATCATAAATTACATTAGAAAAGAAATTCAATAGGTTTATTATAAAATGTAATAAAATTATATTTCCATAAGCATATTATAAAATATTAAAATAGTTTATTAAGAAAAAATATTATGTTTACAGTATCTTAATATTTAATAATTTTTACCATGTTATATGCATATTGATCAAATATATTTTCTTCAAGTTCTTAAGAGTAATTTTAATTTAATGTAGCTATTTTATACAAAAGATATTACAATTTTTTACATAAAGAATTCATTATTTTTATTTTTAGAATACATTTCTGTCTGTTTAAAATTTACAATATGATTAGATTAAGTAAACAGATAATATTAAAAAAGATGCTTTAAAAATTACATTAATAAATGATACGAGACAATTTTTTTGCCTTTAATATTTTCACCAAGTTTTTGCAAATTCACATAATTTGTTTCAAGAAACTTTGCTAAAAAATAATTCTCGATAATAGAAAATAACTAACAGCATTAAACTGGAAGGAAAAGATCTCCAGATGCTTTTTAAAAACAGGAAGTCATTAAAGCAGGATACATGAAACAAAAACTTGACTAGAAACTTGGAGGAAAGATTCAATAGAAACTTAGTGAAAATATATATTTAATGTTAAATTCATCAAAAAATAAATAAAAAAAACAGGAAAAATTTTGATGCTTAATTTTCACATTAAGAAATAACAAAGTTAAGCCAGAATAGGTTCAGTTAATGTTTCTTTTTTTGAACTTTATGAAGACTAAATAATAATGATTTGGAATTAAAATATCTTATAAAGTGCTTGTAAATAGTGGTTAAATAATGGACAACAAATTTAAATCACTAATTTAAATACCATACACATCATTAAAAAAAATATATTTTAAATTTATGACTATTATACATCTCAACAAGTCTAAATTTGATTATTCTAGGCAACCTAATATATAGTATGATGACTTACTATTTATAGATTTATATTGAAGTATACATATAAATTTTAAAAGTTATTCAAATTTAAAAGTTATTCAAAATTAGTGTATCTTAAATGTTTACAGAAACATTTTCCAATATATTCAAACTAATATCTTTTGATGATAACATTTGACAATGAAATCCATTTGGTGAAATTACAGTACAATATTATTTGAAATAACTTGAAAAAGTAATTATTCATAAAATATTAATTTATGATAAAAGGTAACACAAATCAAACATCTCAAAAATACTTTCTACAGAAAAAAAAGTATAAATAGTTTATAAGATGATAATTTTACAATCAACATACAAGCTTTATTAGTGGATAAAAAAAAAAAAAAAGTTATTTTACTATACCATTTTTTAACAATTAAAAAATTACCTGTTAAAAAATCCGAACAAGACAGCTGAAAAAGAGAAACAAATCATATATACTTAACAACAAAATTTAAAATCATGATAGTAAATTCAATTGATAAGACAATTATTAATATTTGTAAACAAAGAAAATGAAATATGAAAAAAGTTGGTAATTTTCCCTTATATTCCCCTTTTCAGCATCTGTTAAATTAATGTATTAATTTTTTATTATTTAGAACAAAAATATGTAAATAAATATATGAAAATAACATTAAATGACTTTCAATTAATTATCATGATTTCAAAACCCTTATATTATGAAAACTGAAATAATTAAGTGATAAATTATCAGATCAATTAAAATTTTCAAACATAAAATTTATCCTAAACAAATATCAATTCAATTAGTAGTAAGTAAAATAAATCTGTAGGTTTCTTTATATATGGTAATTTTCTTTAAAGTAAAATTTTATTGATTTAGTTGGTAGTTTCACACAGTTACTTTAAAATATTTCAAAATGAATAAATGAAAAATCAGTGTACAAGACATTTGGCATTGAATGGATTGTTGTAAATTTAAATAAGTAACAAAATCAATAAAGTGAAACAACAGTATTGATTTTAGATTAAGTTTAGAAGGATTAATTTATAATTAGAAACTAGATTTAATATTTTTCATCAAAACTCTAAAATTAGTATAAAATATACTTAATATATATATATATATATATATATATATATATATATATATATATATATGGTACATCTTGATTTCTATGGTGACTGGGATCTATATATAAAGGACCACAAATTTATCTCCAAGCTACAATAACTCACACATAATTTGTGGCTTTCATACCTCAGCAATTACTTTGAATATGAAATCAAATGGTTTGTCTTGTCTATATGACTTTTGTCACACGAAATCTGCAAGATAAAACTCCTAGATGGTGACAAACCATATCTCTCTATCTTTTGTTTTGCCACTTAATTGAATCCCACAATCCTTTCCCATTTGAGTGTGAACACTATTATTGGATCAACAAAATTAAAAGTATGAATCAGAATTATATGTCTCTAACCAGCCTTTTCAAGCTCGTTCCTTTTGTAGATTTGCCAACAATCCAAATAAATTGTCGATCCTTCCACTACATAGTCTACAACCATTGGTATTAGTGTGTTTTGCTTTCACTGCATAAACCATTGAATCCATTGCTGTGGAAGTACTCTATAAGAGTGCTTTTACGGCACATGAACAAGCTTTCATTGATTTCGACTACTTTTCCAGGATTACCAATTTGTCTTTTCGGTTTCTGAAATAAATCTTAAGAACAGACATCCTTCATATAAATACTCATCAATCACAGTATTTTGACATATGTTTAGCTGTTTATTGCAGTACAGTTAAAAATCGTATTCTGAAACCATTAAACCAAGTGACAGATCGGAAGCTCCTTTTTTTGTTGACAGTTTTTCACATTGCACCTCCACATACTTTCCTTGGTCTATATGGTTGCTTCTCAGTTTTGACTGCTTTTTTTTTTACATAATTTGGCAGTTTTTCCCTGTCACTGTGGAAATCAAGATGTATTATATAGATATACCTCTGTACATTATATAGATAAAATTCAAAATAGTAAAAAATGACAAATTCACAAAGAAAATTAAAAACAGTGAATATTTAATAACTTTTTATTTCGATCTAAAATTAATAATATAATGTAAAGTTAAATTTTATGTGATGAATATTTATCGATTTTTATGTAGTAAGGGACATATAAATTTCATGAATATCAAGAATTAAAATTTAATATAATTAGTGAAGCTTTAAACTATAATTTTCTTGGAAAACTTGAACAAATTTTAACTTTTTTCAAAAAATCAAAATTATAAGTTTATTCTATACATTTTTAACTTTATCTTTAAACATATAACCAATAATGAAACAATGAGTTATATTTCTTATTTTAGGTGGCATTCAAAAATTTTCTCTCATACGTGGATATATACTCAATTGTTCAATAAAATCAATTAGTTTCATATAATTTTATTAAGCAGCTGAACACAATTAATGATAGTTAAATAAGTTTGCTTAAAATTTTGATTAATTTTTTAAACAACATGTTGCAATAGATTTGTACACATGATCGTAGAATTAAAATATACTATACTTAGATTAATTTTTACTTGCATAAATTTATTTATTCTGAATGATAAGAAAAATGTTAAGACTGCCAGTTTTAAACTTGAAATTTTCTTAATAATATGTAGTGCTTCATGTGATTTGGTTGCAAATAGAAGCCTGTTTTAACTCACATAATTCAAGTCAATATTTTAGCATTACTCTTTTTAAATTTTATCATTTTATTAAATATAATGGTGAAAATGCACTTTAGGTACCCTACTCTGCCAACTTGGCGAAAATGTGCTGTGGGTCCCGTACTCGGCGGGTTTTCAAAAACGCTGTTGCCATTGCGATAATGGAATACGATTTCTAACGGTTTTAAACTAATTAACAACCAATGAAAATGACCGATTTTTTGAATTGAAACTAATTAACAACCAATGAAAATGCTAAAAGAAAAAATATGAATATATTAATGAGCATGAGCGAAAAAGCGGAAATTATTTCCTCTGGAGGTTGCCATAAAGAGCTCATTAGGTATAAAAATGTCTGGTTTACTTTGCTTGGTGCTTTTATCGCCAAGTTGGCAGAGTAGGGGACCTAAGGCGCAGATTAACGAATGTAATTAATAAATTTATGAAAAAAATCAATCACTGGAAAATTTTGGTGCCATAAATTAATTTGGAATACTTCAGCATTCATTACATTTTTCTTCAGTGAAAGTTCAAGCATTATTTTCATTAATGATACACAGTTTATGCTATAATCAGAATATTATAATCAGTTAGTATAATATAATCAATATAATAAGTCAGTATATTATAATCAGAATTATCAAAAATTAAAATTTCTCAATAAGCCCATTTTTACACAGGATCAATTCAATCCAAAAAAACTTGGGTAGATATCTAAGTACTTTCTTTCCCCTCTTACAAACTCTTGATTTTGAAATTTTCATATAAAGGTAATATATAAGAGGATGCCGCTTCACTGTAGTTAAGGTTTTACCCTGTATTTGGTTCTAGGTCATCTGATGATACAATTAATCAAAAAGAATTCTAATGTACTTTTTAACTATTTTAATACTTATTGCTTACGACTTATGGCATTTTCATTATTCTTGTGCATATTTTTACCAACAGAAGAGAAAAGAAAATAAATAAATAAAATGGAGGCACTCTAAAGTATTTATCCCTATTAATTGAATTCAATAATCTACGGTATTTTTAAAAAAAGGCAATTTTTAATCATGTTTGACTATTTGCATTCTTTATGTGATTCAACGATAACATCTTATTTACAGTGAGATTATAAAGTGATAGGTGCGTTAACAGCTAGAAATTATTTTTCAAGATTAAATTTTGATGCCGGTACAAGTACCGACTAATCATCATGATCAACATGTAAGCAAAGACATTGATTAAAATTGCTTTATTTACAAAAAATTATGAAAACAAATAGCAAATTTTAAAGCTAATATTAAGTATTTTTATTTAAATAAGTGTGATAAGTGAAAGCGAAACTAAATCTACCCAAAGCTGCAATGGAAAATGGACGTATTCCATCAACTCTAGAAATACGATGACAGAGAGAAAATTTATCAGAATGAGATTCTAATGGAACAATTCTTTTAGGCTTATTTTTTTCTTTTCTTGAGTTTATATTTAAATTTCCAAGTTTGACACTTCGTTTGTTTATCTTCTTTGCCATGTTATACTTCACTTCAGTTCAATATTACATTGTAGTTTTTAGCTAGATTTTTTAAATAAGTTGGACACATACAGACTAACCTTTCTATGTATCTTTTTTTTTTTTTTTTTTTTTTTTTTTTTTTTTTTTTTTTTTTTTTTTCCCCAATATTAAATATTCTATTTTTTCACTGCGAAAATAGAATTCATTTATGTAAGATGTGTATTTATAATTACGAATTATGTATTAAAAAATGCCAAAACCTGCTTTTGATATGATCATATTTTCATAAAAATTAAATTGCATTTGCAGATACATTAAATGAATACAAATTATTTTTCAATGAGTATAGAAGATGAAATGAACATAATTCCTATGAAAGATAATATTATTAATTCTCCACTTTTCAATGTATTCAGATTATGTCATGGATAATATATCAAAGCCAGTTGCATTTCTATTTCTGATAGACGGCAATTTTATTGATAAAATTGATGACACAAATATAAATGTTAAACTTAATCCTGTTACTATAAAGATAATGTATCTAAATATAGTAGTTATGTTGTTGAGAAAAACTCTAAATATCAAATCTTTTGATACTGTTAATTTGAACTCTGTATTTTTAAATAAAAACTAACAGGAATTTAATCAGTACTTCTGAATCTGAAGATAATGAGAGTTTACCAATCATTAATAAACAACTCTCTATTATAAATTATATTGCTAACATCAAGACATCTTTTGTAGATAATAATAAACTAGCTTTTCACACTTATTTTTATAACATGTCGTTTTTAAACTTACGAAAATATTTATGGAGATATTTTTATTGTGAACTGTGTAAATAATTCTGATAACATGTCTGTTTTGAATAATGTTAATATATTTAATAATATGTATAATACTACTGTATCAGATAATAGGTATTACGAGAAAGTTAATTGAAGAACCTTCCTAATTTAATGTTTAATGATGTTGTGTCTGCAACTAAGAAGAGAAACAAGACTCAGATGATAAATGCTTAATAAACCCAAGAAATCTTACAGAAATTAAGATTCTTAAACCCGCCGTATTTTAAATAAATAATGAATTGAATAATAAAATGTTTATTATACCCAACAAACTTCTGCTGTTAATTCTAAGGTTCAAATCAATCTCTAAAGACAAAATTCTCCCAGTTAAAAACATTAATCAAATTCCTAGAAGCATAACTCCCTCAATGTTTATGCAATATGAAAGAAATTTTAATGATCTACTTAAATATTTAAAAACGAATCTTGATGTCTACTTAACGTTGAATTTGTGAACATCAGTCCCACCCCAATAGATAGTCATGGAAAAGTAAGCAAATACTTAACTGAGAACAATATTGAATGCCTAATTATTAAACCTCGACAAGAAAAACTATTAAAAGTTGCTACGAAAGGAATATTTTCAAAGTTTAAGAAAGTAGGAGAGCTATGATGTTTAAAATGTAGCTTATTGCGAAAACAGGAATAAATATTATGTTTTTTCATAATAATTAATTTTAATAAAAATTCTAAATTCTTAAAATCAACTATAGTATCAAATTTTAAATAAAAATTGAAACGTATTTAAATAAAAAAACCATGGAAAGGTATTGGATATACTTTGTATCAAATGTGTTGAAAACTTGTGGTGCGAGAATGCAAGCACTGAAAATGCTGTAGTTGTGTTTGAAAATATACACCGTCTTACGCTAAATGTTCTAAAAAACGAAAGTAAACCACAAATATCCTGCATAAACACACAATCCAAATCCTTCAGATAAAAAGAGTCATTATATGCTAACATTACTGCTCAACTAAAAATTTTCGAAAACATTGTTGCAACTCTCAAGCCTTTTTGCATGCATGGAAAATGTAGGAAATATAACATAATTTTTAAAATTATGTCATATTCCCTACATTAAATTAATTAAATTTTAAGTGCATACCCAAAATTACTTCAGGCAATACCACGATCAGAAAACGCAGAGCATTCTATAGATTAATTCCACATCTTAATAATGATGTTAAGACAAGTAGTAAGAAAAACAATAATAGTTAATAAGCAATTTAAAAATGATATTTTGTTTTGAAATAGTATAATAAGCAAAATTATAGAATTCTGTAAATTCTTAAATATTAATTAGTATAACTCTTTGCAAGATACCTTTTTAACAAATAAAAGAATATTTCTTCTTTATTATGCAATCTATCAAAAATGATAGGCAGAAGACTGAAAGAAGAAAAACTATACTTATTAAAATTAATAATTGAAATCATCCCACACCTAGACTGTTTCGGGGAAGCGACCATAATAAAAATCTACTCTCTTTTAAAAGGTAAAATTATTATCATTCATTTTATATATTCCCTTAAAAATATTCAGTCTTCATCCAATCGATATTGAAAACTTACTTGCAATTAATTACAAAATCAATCTAGGGAGAGACCTAAATGTCAAAAATCATGACAAGGACTGTAATTATAATAATAAATCCGGATGACAAATCAATCGGCTAATTAAAAACTCCAATGTATTTTTATAAACTTGTTAAACAAACTCATTATAGCCACTCTCTTAGTAATTTTATCAGTTATGCTGAGGTATTACATCTCCAGCTAGAATCTGAAAAACCGAAGATCTTTCTACGGATAATTTCTTCATCATATAGCACATTTCTTAAAAATAAACTTAAATGATGAGTCAAATATGATAACTGTCATCCAAACGCCAATAGTTAAACTGTATTCAGAAGAAGAAGAAGAAGAAAAAAAAAAAAATGCCGCAAACTGAACACACGTAAAAGTTTCACGTGTCACAGAAAATACTTTCTCTGGTTTTTTAATATAATAACTTTTTGTAAATATAGAAAAAATGGTAGACAGAGTTTGGGATTTAAGTCTCATAAGCAAAATTATTAACAAAAAATTCCATCAAAACTTGATTTTATTAATCTGAAACTATTTATTTTATAGGAAGTTTCACATCAAAATATAAGTAATTCGTTAAAATATAAAAGAATATTCAGGCAGAAATCCTTAATAGGCACAATTCCATTTTAAATTATTTATTAATAATATATAT
>JAPDSC010083621.1:101879-122449 GCA_026290005.1 Latrodectus geometricus | reverse complement strand
AAAAATAATCGATATAGTTTTGAAGCATAATTCTCGATTACATATTTGGGATCTATATAAAATGAATTAAAAAAAGTACTGATTTTTATATTTAAATCAATATATTTTGTATACTTAATTATATAGATTAAACACTGTGAGTAAAGTCAATCTTGTTCAATGCTGAGAAACATGTTTCTATTTTTTATTATCAAAAAAATTATATTATGTCTTAAAAATAGTTAACATTACAATTGGGTTAGCATTAAATTTAAAAAAGATATATTTCATTTTTTCTTTGTTAACTTATACTTCATAATATAATACAGACCATCTTTAATTTTTACCCTAAAATTTATAATAGTAGTTGAACTATTATTTGTTTTTAAGCTCAACAATTTATTTAATTAAAATTAATTGTGTAATCTAATAAAATTCAAAAAAAGACAAGATATATTATTCTTCTGAAAATTAAGTACAGGAAAGAGAAATTTCTCATTTATAACAACAAATTTTAAAAGAGCTTTTATAAAAAGACTCTATGTCTAGTAAATTGTGTAGCTACAAAGGGGAAAAAGATTTCTTTCTCGTTAAAGAAAAGGAATAGCCCTATTTGAAATTACATAGCTGAGATTTCTTCCCCATTGAAAACAAGCGATATTGTTCTCATAAATCTGGAGCTATAATTGACAGACTTCTTTCATCCAAAAGATAAGGAGATTTATTTTGTAACTTTGTCGCCACAAATTAGAATTTTCTTGCGGTAAGCAAGAAGTATTACAGACGCAAAGTTGTGGATAGATCGGAGATATTCCTTTCATATAAATGACAAAAATATAATTTGCAAATTTTTATTATAATGAGAGAAATTTTTTTTCCCAAATAAAATATTATTTTTGTAAACTAGTAAATACAAAAGACAGCATTTTTGCTTAAGGCAAGTAATATTAATTTCGTAATTTTTAATTACAAAAGAAAGTTTTTTCGCTAATGACAAATATCAGATTTGTCCTTAGTGAAAAATGGCAAATGTCAGATCAGTCTTGCAGATTTGTCACTAAAATGGAGAAACTTCCTACTATCAATAAAAGAGGGAGAGAGAGAGAGAGAGAGAGAGTGAGAGACAGAGAGAGTAATTATTAGTGTAAATATGTTCTTATCAAGGATATGTTTTAGAAAATTTTCAATTTATTCAAAATTTTTCATAGAAATAGTAAATTTCCGAAATATATATTTAAAATTTTGTTATTATATAATTGAAACTTAATTGTTATTAAATTGAGAGAATATAGTTATAAAAAATTCTGATATTGAATTATTTTGAAAGTTTTTAAATATAATAATTTAATTACTGCTTTATTTTAATTATTTATTATATTTATTAGTAGTATCTATACATATTTAATAAATAAAAAAAATATACGTGAATGTCCTTCAGAATCTTGGACACTGCAAAAATTCTAATAATCTATCAAGGAGGTTTCTAGGAAGAGAGTATGCATGGTATAATTTATAAGACAAAAGAATATTTAATGATATACATATGCAAAATCTATGTAAATGTTAGGTATCTAAAACCTATCAACTTTATATCAAAGCTATAGTTGAAACTAGGAATTAAATAATGTTAAAACTTTGTGGAGCGAAAGATGAAAGTTTCTTTCAACGGAAAACAATTATAAAAATTGTCACCAAGAAGTAAAGTATTAAGAAGTTATTTATTTTGCGAAACCTTTACTATGGAGTTTTTTTTTAAAACTATAGTAACAATATAATTTTTATTATGACAAAGTTTGTTTCACGTGAAGGACATCATTTTCAGCTACCATCTGAAATAGCAAAATGGCACATTCCAAATTTGATCACATTGTGTACTGGAAATTTTGATTATGCTGTGTGAAATATTGTTTGCTGAATCAAAAGAAGTTCTTTAATCTCCTACACTTACCAGGCAATTCAATTCCTACTTTGGGCAAATCTCCTACAGCAGAGGTATTATTTAAAATGAAATTAAAACAGAGAATTCATGATTTTTATAAGCGAGTCATGTAAAAAAAAATCGATTACATTAAAATAATAAGAATAAAATTTTCAAAGCATTTCATTTTTAATGAAATCACTAAGACAGCTGCATTATTCAATCTGAAGAATAATGATTATATGTTCCTAATACAGTTACATTTATGGTAATGGGTAATTTACACTTAATCTTGTGTTAAGTCTAAGAATTTACGAACAAGATCTACTGACAATGTTTTTTCTTGATGCTGTCAATGCACTTAGAAAAAAAAAAGTTTAGGTGACAGTTCGGAGAAACTGCCATATTTCAAAATCCCTTTTCGGACTTTAATGACCAGCTGTGGAGCGCCCTTGACTGTCAGAAGCACTTAAGCACTGCCTCAGTTATCATTCGCGATCTTTTATAAAGCTCTCAATGGATCATCGGACAGCATATTAAGTGCAAAGCGTGACCGGAAAATGGGACTCAGCATCACGTTGTGTGGCTTTTATATAACAGTTTGGGAGGTCTCATCTATTGTTATTCCATATCGCGGACTCAGCATTCATCTGAATGATATAGATCATTAGTGTGTTGGGTGGACATTCAGATTTCCTTAAGGAATTACCTAAAATATGATCGTTTTTGGAAAGAAGAAATATAGGTTCGATGATTTAGAGGAGGTTTCTCATTGTTCAGTTTGAATGGAAAGGACATTATGAAAGTGATATGCTGTCTGAAAAATGACTAACAACTAGTGGCAAAAGTCTAGCAGGATTTATAGAGCCAATGCTTTATTTTAATTACTTCCTATATTTCTTAGTAGTATCTGTATGTATTTAATAAATACAAGAAAAACAAAACACACGAATATCCTTGAGAATCTTGGACACTACAAAAATCCTAATAATCTATCAAGAAGGCTTCTAGGAAGAGGGTATGAGTGGCATAATTTATAGTACAAATGAGTTCCATATGTAAAGTTTATGTAAATGTAGGGTATCTAAAACTTATTAACTCTATATCAGAGAGCTATAGTTGTAACTAGGAATTAAATAATATTAAAACTTTGTGGAACAAGAGATGAAAATTTCTTTCAACTGAAAACTATTATAAAAATTGTTACTAGGAAACAAGTTATTAAGAAATCATTAATTTTGCGAAACCTTTACTATAGAGTTTATTTGTTATTTTAAAACTATAATAACAATATAATTTTTATAATGACAAAATATGTTCCTCATGATGGCCATGATTTTCAGCTTAAATCTTTATGAAAAACAAAATGGCACATTCCAAATCTGATCAAATTGTGTGCTGGTAATTTTAACTATGTTGTATGAAACATTGTTTGTAAGATAAAAAAAAAAGTTCTTTAATCTCCACCTCTTACCAGACATTTCATATCCTTTAGACACGTTATTGCGTAGAAAGCTCTGGGATTGAAATCTCCAAAGATGCTAATTATGATAACATCAGCTGAAAAAATGTTTCTCAGTAAAATATATTTTAAAATAATTTTTTGCATACAGTGTGAGGCATTGATGAATAGAATAAAAATTCTGCTTACAAGACACTAATGTGCCTGCAGAGCCATTTTAAGGACAGTTCATATTACTACAGAGTGATTTATAGCATAGGACCAGTAAAACTTAAGTTTTTAGAGTAAGTAAAAATTATAATCTAGCACATTTTTGTGTGGTAAATAGCGTCCACAATAAAATATAAAGAAATGTTATAAATTTTCTATATATTAATAAAAATAACTTAAATATAAGAGAAAAAATTTTATGGGGTGGAGGGGGAGCTGATGAAAAGTGTCCCTTGTAGAAAGTATGCTGAAGATTCACAAATTGTGTGAGAAAGCGTTTTCAAATAAAAATAAATCAACGACTCCTACGTGAAAATATTTTTAAAATATTTAATTTCATATTTTACACTTGGAGAAGTTTTCAAAACTCATATACGTATCTAAACAAAAGAAAAAAAAAGCAAGATTATTTTATGGTGTTATTTTAATTTAACTTCGATCTTATAAAATAAATCTTCAACCAAAAGAATCACGGGAAAAAATTAGAAAAAGTATGCTGCTAACGCTTTAAATGGAAACAATTAAATGCGCATAAATAAATATAAGAAAAAGGACTTGAACACACAAATTTTATTGAAAAAAACTGCACTGAAAGAGGTTTGACTGTACTTTTTTTACAGGTAAAGTAATTTCAACAAGAACAAAGGATTAAGTAGATTTAACGTTTTTGAAAGTAAAAAGATCATTGAAAAGATACTTAAGAATATTTTTGGATTTCATGGTTGGAATTGGATGTAGAAAATATCAAATTGCTTACATACATTTTTAAAAGTAGATGAAATTTTCACGCAAGGCATGCACAACGTTTTGATATCTTTCAGGAGGACATCGATAGTCTATCGAATTCCCATCTCTCCAAGGAGAAAACTTGAAAAACTATCAGGTACGTTACTTCAAACGTATATGCAGCTAATCAAAGTGTATCAACACTTTCGAGTTATTCAACAGGTGCTGAATTGTACTAGGGACCTTTAATCCCAAAAAAGAAAATAACAATGAATTTCTTAGTTGTGATATTTATAAAAATAATTCCCATTTTTTTTTATTAAGTCTTCTATAACATTACACGAATTTCCATTTATTAATTTCTTCTGATAATATTTTTATAAATAGATTTCTTCATGATCAATAAGTCCTTTGTAAAATGTTTTTGGAAATTAAATTTAATCTTCATACAATATTATATATAATAAGTGGTTTCTAAACATTGAATATAAATAATGTGATATTAAATACTAAGCCCCATCACTACAATGATTTAGAGAATTATTATACTTTCAAATGACGGAAAAAGGAAACATTTTAAATTGATCTATGACTTTCAAAAACTTATTCACGTTAATAAAAAAAATTGCAGAACAAAACCTTAAGAATATTTTATCACAATTGTCATCGTTTAATTTACTAAAATTAATCAAGATATGAAGTTAAATGAATTATAGACAAAAAATTTCATATGGAATTTCTAAAAACTTACTTATTCTATACGGGTTTAATATTTACTTATGCAGTGCAAATGGCTATTATAAAGCAAGTTATGACGAAAATTTTAATATAAAGTATATTATATCTATTTATCATTAATACCTGTTCAAAGTATTGGACATTTTTATGTATTTTATAAGGTTATTCACATCTTACATAAGATTAGTAAAAGCCAGAAACACACACAAAGTAATTTTTTTGAATGCTTAGCGATTGTACTAAGCAATTTAATACAGCGATTATTTGACGAAGATGATAATCTCACCAGCACATTTCTTTCCTCTTTTTTATATGAGTATCATAAAGCCTTTATATTATTGCGATAGTTTTCGGCCGCTACTTCTAGACTAAAGAGCTTTTTAGTACGCAGTCAATCGTCTCATAAATTTAAGCTTAGAGTTAAGTGATGAGGTCTACACTTTAGTTGGAAATTTTCTATTCATGCTACGACGCAATAGTGGAAAGACATTGTGGTAAATATGAAACATTTAACCAGTATAGACTTTTTCTGCACAATAATCTTCAACGTCGTCCAACATCAAACCGATCGCCTTTCAAACATGAGAAGACCACCTTTTCTCATCAGATTACTATGGTCTTTCTACATCAGTGCATTAGGACAAAACATGATATTACTTCAAAACTTGCTCATTTATGTAAAGGAAGAAAACAATACATTTTATTATTAACAATATTATCTAACCATATACATGCTATTCTATTTGCTTCTTGTAAACAGTAAATGCATTTACAAATATTTTTAGCATAAGCAAACCTTGTAGTACGGAAATTTGATGCATTTAAATTTTTCTGTGATTTGTTAAAATATTTACTTACAAGTTGAACATAACAGTTGTGCATTATATCTAGTAATTTTTCTGCATTTTTTTCTGGTTGGACATATTGCGGATTAACTACTTGAGTAGAATAGAGTATGAACCTCAGTAGTTAAAAGAGACAATGAATTATGTCATGCAATAATGTCAGTAAGGCCATTTATTTTTGAACGATCATTATTCAAGAGAAGTACACTTTCAAAATATTTTGACAAATGACAATAAAGAAAACACATAAAGAAAAATTTATGCAGTGATGCCAAAATTTGAAATCTTTAAAAAAATTTGCACGATAAATGAAATGGAAGTAATTTATTACAATTAAATGCATGTTTATTCAATCATTTTTCTTTTATTTTTTTTTACTTTCTCTTTTCTTTTTTTAAATCAGATATTACTTTGCTGAATTCATCTGTCGAATAGTTCATTTTGAATGATATATTCTTGGGAAGATTAACCCTATCTTGTTTGGAATAAAAAAATACTTTGGTGTATCCTTGATCACATGAAAATGAGTTGTCATCTCAAACAGGTGGTAATTTCCCATCACTATGTTTACAAAGATAATGCTTTTTTTACCGAAGCAAAGTATTAAAATGTTTTGACATTCAACCACCTGCATTTCATTGGAAGTCTTTATCACCGTTTGCATATCTTGCAGATTGTCTCGTTTAAATTCTCAACGCAGTGGCCACAGATCAGATCATGACACAAAGTGGAAGTCCCGCCCCCTTTTCCGAAGACATACAATGGTTCCAGTTTCCCGGTAGGTAATTCGTTAATTTGCGAGGGTCAGAAAAGAGCGTGATTCCTTGGCTTCTCGCACAGAAGCTGAGGTCAGAGGTGCATCTTTCGTCTTAAATAGCAGATTTTGGAACACCTGCAAAAAGGTTCGAACATGGTACACTTTAATAAGGTCTTTTGCCCCATGTGCTTGTCATTTTCAGGTTTGAAAAGGGTTTCTCGTGTTCTTTTTTTTTTTTTTTTTTTTTTTGCTGATAGTGTTATTATTATTATTGCGGTTTTGATATTCAGACACTGATGGATAGTCGGGCTAGTCGCCCACGTCCGCTTGGTTCCCATGGACCCCCTGCGAAGTACTGCTTTGCATGATGAGGAGCATGACTCGGTAAGTGTCAAGGGCAAGAGTTCGTTGGTTTTTGGCAAGAACTTTCACTTAAACTGAATGCGTCATGGCTAGAAAACCTTCAAGGTAATAAAAAGTAACATTATGAGACTTCACCCGAGCTCCAAACAAGAATAGTGCTTTGAGGACATAAAATGAATAGTTGAATGTTTTTTCCAAGGATTTTAGATTTGAATATTTTCAAATTATGCTATGATATTTTTTATTAGAAAGTAAAAATAAAAAAACTCAATGTATCATTACAGTGATATTATGAGAGGGAAATATGTCTTACGAATTAAATGAATATATATTTATTTTACTTTATTATAAACATTAATCACAATGAAAAATGTATTCATTATATATCTAAAAATTAGACAATGAATTGATCATTTATTATAAAGTGTCTTAAAACAGGCTATTATAGAAAATTTTTAATACTCTGTAAGTGTTAATGCAATTTAATTCAAATGCAATACACTTTTAATCGTTTTATTTTTTATAAACCGGGAAAATAAATGTGTATTTGTTAAGTAAGATGCATAATACACGTTAAGTACCTCTAGAACTAGTTTTCAAAAACAATATACAAGATTAGTGATAATCCGAAACATAGGTAACTGAGGTTTCTGGTTAACGGAGTTAGCTTTAATCAGTTCAATTAGAATGATACTATCTTAATAACATCAAAAATATTTCTCATTGTCAACCCAACAAGCTTTTTTTTGTGCATCGAGAAGAAGAGTATCACTGCATTTTTATTTTTAACACTCACTGAGCATTTTTATTTTTAATGAGATATAAAAATTTATCAAACTAAACAAAATATTTTTGTGAAATCATGTTAATTGTCTAATTTAAATTATATTTTTTAAATTTTTTTATTGAATTTGACATTTTTGTTGTTGTAATATATATAACACACTAAGAGTGATTTTATATTAATTTGTTATAATCCTTGACCAACTGAATGCAAGATTATCTAGTTTTTTTAGTACTCGATATTTAAATTATTTCAGATAAATCGCCAATATATATCAACTTATGAGTAAAACGATAATTCATGGTGATTAGTACATGATATTTTACACAGTAAGAATACTATGAAACATTAAAAATATGTTGGGTGAAGTTGGTGAAGGCAACGAATTAAAACTTTATTAAATTTTAATTTTGGCCAAATTATGCCCTAATCATTTGAACTAATGTTTTCTATGTATCTAAATAGTTTTTGCACAAAATCAAATGTTATTGTTTTTTCTTCTTTTCTATACTATGATTATAGCGAAAAAATATAGTAAAAAAGACTTATGAATGATTTTACTATTACCTTTAGTTTCTATTTGTTGATTAAAAAGAAATCTTAACAAAAATAATGATTTTGTAGAAAGCTTTTGAAATCTTTTGTATATTGAGCAACGTAGCAGAATTTCTGGAGACTAAAGACTTTAATGAAAAAATGTGAAACAAGTAACTCAGTTATTAACAAAAAAATCATGTTATTTTAAAAAGAATAGGGATCTTTTAAAAATACTATTTTAATAACATTTTAACAGAAAGTTCTTATCAAAAAGAGATTTTTAAATTTTCGGAATGGTATACAGAATTGTTAGATTTCCGTTGAAACTAATTAGTTTCGACCGAAATCTAACAATCCAGGCCTAAAACACTAACTAACAATGAAGAAATTTCTAAATGCGAAAAAGAAACATTTTTTTTAATTGTCAAAGAAAACTATCTAGAAAGGTTTGATTTCTGTTCCTTAATTTTTTTAAATAGATAACTCTGAATGACTTGAAATTGGATTCTGAATTTCAATGAATTAATTTAAGAAGATACATATATAAAATACTAGCTGTACCCGCCGGCGTTGCCCGTGCATTTAGAAAATGCAGATAAGTGAATAGCGTAGGAATAGTAGTGTAGGACACGTAGACTGTCTCTCTCTCTTCCCCCCCCCCACACACAACATTCCCCGTCGATAAAAAGGAACAATATATCCTAAATATTTTAAACGGAAAATTTTCCAAAAGATGGTCGCCAGAATTGTTTCTCAAAAGGAGCTGGTACAACCCAGGAATCAGCTATCGGCGAGCAGCGATCTCGAGAAGAAGTTTTATAAATAATTTTTTTAAAATTTTTCTAATTCAAAAATCGAAAATCGGGCTTCGAGGTCTGGTGGCCAGCCCCTTTGTGCTTCCGTGTAAAAAATTCCAGGTCCCTGCGTGCGATAGATTTGGCTGGAGAGCTCGGTCAGACACATTACACTTGCTTTTATTATTATAGATGTTCAATGCTCTTCAGCTGATGTAATCATAGTTTTTGTAGACTGTTACCTTTTTTTATTATCTGTTTTTAACAACTATTATTACGAAATTCTTATATTTCCTTTATTGTAAATTTCCATGTGTGTAAATGTGCAAAGAGTGCATTATGTTTCTTTCAAATTTTTTCTTAAATTGATCTAGATATTCCAGGTAAATCTTCATGAATCCATCAAAAGCTGCAATTAATACAGAAGGAATATTTTCATTTGTATTTTCAAAAATATTGCTACAGGCTCAGTTATGGGTTGAGTGATTTTATTACTGATTTATTATTTTTTTCTAAAGCAATTATGGAACAACAATTTGTCATATAAAAACTGCTTCATTTTTACAGTTCTTGTTTAAAATTGAGCAAAAAACTATCAATCGATTTTACTTATCTTGAATAAATCAACTTTAAGAAAAAAATTTAAAAATAAAAAAAATTCGAGCAGAAATGAAACTATAAATTCATTTCTGTTCTAAATAAATCTATTTTCATTGAATAGTATATTAATTTTATAAAAAAAAAATCTCAAATACAGTTGAAAAATATTGGCACAGCATACCATATAGCTTTTTTTTATATAGAAAAATCTCTTTTTATTTTCTAGAAAAAATTAATTAAAAAAGTTTTGATAATAGTCTTCTTTTTGAAAATTTTAACTGTACTCTAATAAAAATTTTAATCAAGCAATATTTGTCTTAATAAAATAAAAATATATATTTGTTCGGAGAGACTTGTAAGAAAAATTTTTTTATACTATAATATATTTGAATTATACCCGAAGAAAGCTATAATTTATTCCAGTTTTTGTCCTAATAAAATTGACTTAATCAATTGACTGCTGTTATAAGGTTGATCTCTGTTTTTATTTAAGTAGGTACAGATATTTGAGTTTAAAAAAAATGTTACGGTGATGACTTTTGGTAACTTTGTTTAACAGTTTTAATTCAAAGTGAGAATAATGGAATCTGTAATTGCCCTGCAACCATTATGGATAAAAAATAGTTCTTTTCGAATGATAATAACCTTTTTGAATAATAGTGAATAGAATTTTTCAAAAATCTAACCGAATGATATGTGAAAACAACAAATCACATAAGAAAATAAAATTGTTATAGTTTTTAAAAATACTATATGTTAAACACACAAATTTAGAAAATACGATAGAAAAAAAAATTAATGTTCTTTTAATGATAAATTAGCAGATTTATGTAACTAAATAAGCAAAATGAGAAATAAGTATTTGCATGCTGTTACGTACAATTTTATATTTCATTAACAGCAATTTTTATATGGCTAATCGCTTTTGGGAATTTTTTTTTTGTACAATAAAAAATCAACTTTGTTATATTTGCCAATTTTTCGCTCTTGGCGACATGTGATAGTAATGCTCACTTAAACCAAATATATTAGATCAGATATGATGCTAAAACTGTCAAGATAATCAAAGAATATTTTTTGGCTAGGCTAGTAGATTAATATATAATTTTATTAAGTAATGTATATGTTGTAAGAAATTTCTTAGCTTATAAAATGTAAAAAATATTGATTAAAAAGAATAATATTAATGGCTAAGTATATTTATTTTTTAAGATACATTGAATGAGAAACCTAGAAAATTCTTAATAAATATGAGAAGGAATTTTAAATTTCTCTGTACCATTGACTTTAGGGCCAAAAAGGAAACATTTTTGTAAACTTAAAGGTACTCATCAAATCAGTTATTATATTCGATCAAAAATTATGTTTATCTTATTGATTTTTTTTTTGTAGAATATTTTTTCCTATCAAGATCGTTAAATGTAGCCTCAGCTAGTCATTTCATAATTAGGAGGTGGATTATGAATAATAATATAAATATTATATAATTCTTATATACTTTATATACGAATTAATATACTTTATATATAAATTCGTAACTTTTTTCTTAAATTTTAAGAGTAAAAATATCAATATTAAAAGAAGTAGATGAAAAAATGTGTGGATCACTTCAATCGTTTGAGCGCGATATACTTTTTTATTTACTAATAGCCTGTTAAGCTTTCTATTTTATTAATTTGAGCCCATGTCAATATTTATCGCTTACACTCTTATCTAGGCTTATTCCATGTTCTGATTCAGATGTTATCCGCCTGTAATGATTTTATAAAAAATAAATGCCTCTGTAAATAATTTTCAACACACTAAAAGCGCATGATGGGTCCTTCGAATTAAGCCTAAAATATTTGCATAATTATTACTTATTCCTTGATTATGGTCTTATATCGATGAATACATTTTAAACCCCTTCGTCTCGGAACTTAACAAATAAATATTATCTCGGAAAGTTCTTTTACGGATAAAGGAAAAGCGCCAAGAGACTTGTCTCTGAATCTCAATGAGACGCCTCTGTTTTTTTATGAATGGAGACGAGGTGAAGGGCAGGCGTTGATGGAGAAGCTTGAGTATCGAGAAACGTGAGGTTGAGAATGAAAAGTAATTCTAACACGTGGACAACTGACTTGGTAGCCATGCAGTCTGAGACGGTCGTCTGATTTATCGTGATTTTTTCGCATTCACTTTAAATATTCTTCGAGACGGATGACAGTTAATCATAGGATTAAAGTACGAGAAAAAAAGAAGGATAAATGTTCGTGATTGGGCAGCCTTCATTTCGTTAAATATATTATGAGGATTTTTATTTTCCGTGACATAATGTGGTGTTCCGTATATTTTAAATTTTTATCGTTTATATATTTAATAGTGATTGCGCAAAAGTTTTATTCCGCTTTGCTTGAGCGTGTTAGGCATATAAATGCTCATAATATATTTTTAATTTAATTTGATAAAATTCTAAATGTTCATAATTTAAATTAACTCTTACATTACATAAATATTTAATACATTACATAAAATAACAATTATGAAAATTTAATTCAATTTAATACATTAGATAAAATAAAAATACAATTATGAAAATTATTTGAGCATTTTTCCTGAGAAATCTTTTAACAAGCCCTTTGCACGGTTGTTGCAAAAATTGTTGTGTATTTGACAACATATAAAAGTAATTGCAAATTAATTAAACTTGCCTTTAGAAAAATTTTTTTTTGTTTGTATTTTGTTTGGAATGTATCAGTATTGGAATGTTGTCGCCAAAAATATCGATTCGTTGATATTTATATCGATGAAATTAAGAAATACCAGTTTTTTACTTGACTGATAATATGAGGTTTGAATTTTGCATAGTTTGTCTTAATTCAATTATATTTTTCGTATATTCTTTAACCCAGTCTATTAATTTTACTTGAATTTTTTGTACTTTTATAGTTTTATTAGGATCGATTAAATATTAAATCAAACAGATTTCACTCTATTTATTCATTATAAATAGGTAACAGTTTGGTTACCAGTGGATATATATATTTAATTTTTTTAAAAGCAAAATAGAAGTTAAACACAATCTATATAATATTTTACCACGTAAATCTGCGCTTTAGGTAACCTACTCTGCCAACTTGGAGATAAATGTAACAAGTGTGGTAAACCGGACGTTTTTATCTTTAATGAGCTCTTTATGGCAACCTCCAGAGGAAATAATTTTAAGCGCTTTTTCGTGCATGCTCATTAATAGGTTTTTTCTTTTAGCATTTTCATTGGTCATTAATTAGCTTTAGTTTGAAAAATCGGTCATTTTCATTGGTTGCTAATTAGTTTCAATTTGAAATAACGGTATAATTTTAATATCGAATTAATAATATCGTTTGAAATTTTAATAATAGCAACAGTTAAAATCGTTAAAAATCGTATTCCATTATCGCCATGGCAACAGCGTTTTTGAAAACGCGCCAAGTACAGGACCTACAGCACACTTTCGCCAAGTTGGCAGAGTAGGGGACCTAAAGCGCATTTTCACCTTTTACCATTTTTCTTAATACAATCAAGAATATTATATAGGCAAATGTAATTTATTTTTGTTTACTGCCAATACAGTTTACAACAAAGTAAATACGATATGATGTAAGCAAATCTCTTGATTAATAATGCACTGCATGGCTTTGACCGATCAGTTTATTTCCTTCTTGTCTTTGTCATGCAATCAATAATATACTCATTTATTATGCTGAATCTTAACATCAATTTTTAAAATGTTATTGGAAAATCCCTTTCTTAAAAGCACTGGTGCATAACAATGAAGAGATACTCTGAATCGTATCAATTAGCTAAGAAGTTACGCATTTCTTAACCAATAACCTCGTAATTTTGATTTTCAATCAAATGACGAGGTCAATAGCTGTTCTGGCAACTTCAACTTTAATATAAACAAGATTCATACCAAACCACAACAGTAGAAAAGTATTATGTCCAATGAACATTCAATGCAAGTAGACATTCTCAGCTCGTCGATTTCTGATTGGGTCAAGGAAGATCAAACGAGATCAAACTTTTTTATCAATCCCTAGTCTCAATACATGAGTAAAATAGAGAGAAAGTAATATTCCAAAAAGGAGTTATTTTGGAAAGCATTATTGAAATTTTCTTTTCTTCGGTATATTTGTTTTCATCCGCAATAATCTAAATTTAGGTTGTAACAGCTTTGTTTCAAACTGTGAGTTACATTGAAAATGAATTTTTTCTTTTCTAAATATTGATAATTTTACTTAATATATGTTTTATTAGTTTCCGAGATTCATAAAAACTATTTATGTCAATAAATGAGTCTAAAACAAAAAGATCGTTTGAATGATTTTTATAAAATTCATAAAATTTAATATCAAAAAATTATGAAACTCTCACTGAATTTAAAATTTTGAAAGAACTTCGTATACAATTGGAGGAGATAAAGGAAACTGTTAGGAACCATAATTACATGGTGGATACTATATTTGCACAATATAGATATACATTACAGCTACAAAATGGAGTGTTGTGTAAAACGCTTTATTAACAGCAATAGGACGCAATGAATAACATGCAAACTTACACAAAGTGAAACATGTGCATAACATGGTTTGTGGGGCATTTTGTCTCGCTGATTGTAGCAGCAGTGATAGAGATTTGTGCAATCAAGTCCATTTCAGAATTTACTAGCACGTCATGCACAATGCTTTTGATGGCATCTCAAGATCAAGAAGAAGTAAATCATGTGATCTGGGTGGTTAAATGACGAGTCCACTGCAGTAGTTTCTGAATATATACTCCAAATAGTACATTCTCTCGTTGTATTGAAAAAATGGAATAAACATCATGCTGAAACTAGATTCCTCGCTTAACATATCCGGAAATATCGTTAAGCGTTTCCAGAAGTATCTCTGTGTGAAAAGAAGGTATTTGCGACAGCTAGTCTAGATAGTACGATGTATGCCTAGATTAAATTGCACCTATTATTCTCACCCACCAACACATTAACTTTGAAGTATTATTGTGCGACTCATGGCTGGATTTCGTGTGGGTTGTCTAAAGCACACATGTGCATTTGTTACATATTTGGGTATCTTTTCCCGACTAAATCGAACAGTATTGTTTCATTTTCATCATTTAGGCTATAAATGAAGTGGGATGTCAGTCAATTCAGTATATGAGAAACAGTTCATGTTTATCACAATCAGAAAGCCATACGTATACACGATTCTCAAGGTCGGCATGATCTTGAAAATTCACGTACAGCGTCATCTATCAATTTCTGCATAATTTTTCGTATGTAATTATGATTTTTAACAATGTTACCTACCTACCCTCCAAATTTATAGATGAAGCTCTGGAACACATCCTGCTCTTCTCGGCATTCAGAACTATACGAATTTCAGTAATTTGAGATAACTAGATTTGATTGAATTAAATTTACAATTTGATTGAAATGTATTTACATTTCTTATTAATCCGAAAACAATTTTTTCTTATCCTAGAAACTCAAATAGAGTTTATAAATACTGAAATATGTAAAAAAGCATACTCATTAGATGATCAACTACGTTAAGTAAATTTTCTATTTTTTTCATTACGATTTTGAATACTTTTCTAAAATCTGCTGGATATTTTTGTACTAAGATATAAAACTTTGTTGTATAACACACCTGTCAGAACAATTTCTTGTTCAGTTGAATGCAACCTATAGGGTTTCTTAAGATTTTCTTCTGGCCTGTAAACATGCAGTAGTCCGATTCAGATTCTGTTCTTCATTGCTTTTCAGATAATATAATTCCAGTTTCTTAAATCTAATTATAGAGTTAACAAGCAAAAGATGAACTTATAGGATGAATATTTCAGAAGATGTTTTTCAATCTTTAGAATTACTTCTGTGGATCGTTGGTACTGAAAATCCCTATTGTAGGACCCATTCTAAGATCCTATTGTTGTAACGTGTACTCCAGCAGTGGTAGATGCCTTCATTGTATTTTCGAGAATTGTTTCTTCTAGTTATTGAATATTTTTTCCTAATTACAAATATCGAATATTTGATGCTTTCAATATTTTATTTGATAGAAATAAAATTTGGACTTCATCTGAAATCTGAAACTTCACTAGTGATAACTACTGAACCATATTCAATAATATGCTAAGTGGAATAACTTATTCTATTGTAATATAGTGCAATGAACATTCTATTATACCTGAACCAGTTTTCTTTCTCTTTGCAATATGCATGACTCATCTAACACAGCCAAAGAAATACATGGATTGATTCTGAGTAAAACCATTTTCAATAGATTTATTAAATCAAAATAATGTATAAATATATTGTTTCTTAACAAGATAATAGATTGTGTAATCTGAGTCTTATCAAGTAGCAGCTATAACTGTTATCTGCCAATAATAAGATAATTAATATTATAAAGATCTAATTAGTAATTGTGAATACTTTCCTATATTATTAATTATTTTAGAAGACACTTCAAATCAAATTCTATTTTTGTGTTCCATCTAATTTTTAAAAATTATATTTGAAAGCATAATTTTTAAATAGCTTTGGAACACAGTTCTGTTTGATGAAAAGACTATAGCAAAAAAATAATAAAATTAATTATTAATAAAAAATTTATTTAACCAAAAATATTCCAAAGGTTAAGATTTTTATTTAATATTCAATATTAGCTACAAGATTTATCGTTTTGCAAACGAATGATAAATAAAAAATTTCCGAAATTTTATTCCATAGAATTCAGTGTGATTTATTATTGCATTCTTATTTTTTTTTTTACTTTCTGTTTTCTAAAAAATTAAATATTTTCCAACAATCGATGAGATTCTTGCCTAATTCTCCCATGATTTTAATAAGTCATATTTTTGTATTTAATTGAAGATAGAGAGAGATTCAACTGCGATTATAAATTAAATTCACCCTGACCTTCAATTAATTTTATTACTTTAAGATTGAGTATATTTTGAGAAATAAAAAAAATGAAAGTGCTTTCTATTTGACTATAACCACACTCGATATTTTTAAGCTTGTAATGGTTTGGCATATAGAAATCTAAATAAGATATGTACTGTTAAAGAAAAATTCTGACATTTGTGATAGACGATAAAATTTGAGTAAAAACACTTATCTAAAATGTATCACGTAATTTCAAAAAGCGAAAGCAAAATTACGTAATAAATCATTGTAAGATTTGTGCCAGTTTAGAAATTATATATTTTCGTTAATTGCCAGATTAATAAGACATCTCAGTCTTTAACGAATCCCAGATCTTTTATTTTTGCTTCCCTTTGAACTATAATGATGATGAAATCAGTAAAATCAGTATCTTTAGGGAAAAAGGAGACGTCAAAATAACACTCCCAAATGAAAGCTTTTTAGTCATTTCTTTCTTAAGATTTGACTGAATGAGACTAGTGGTAGAAATTTGTGCTGTCAGATGCATTCAAGATAAGATCTGATCATTTATTGGCAACTGAGTGGCGCCTCTACCAATTTCACAGATACTAAACCAATAAAACGAAATCAGCAAAAATTTGCACTTAAGAAATTTGAATATACTATAGCAAATATAACACACTTTTTCAAGAGCAATAAAAAATTATTATTTAATTTATTTTACAAATTATGTCCTGAAAAAATCAGTCATTAGTTTTTATTTCGTGCATTGATACGCTTTCTCATTATTAGGAGTTGAAATTTATTTTTAAATTTCGGCATCACGGATAATCAAGTTATGAATATAGGCAAAGCGGATAATCTTCTCGTCGTGGATAATTGAGAGTTTACTGTATTAGTGTAGATATATGCAAACTAAATTTACTCAGTGCAATTTCGAAACTTACCACATATTAGATTTTATTAATATTTAACCCATTTGTGTGAGGCAAACTAATAAGCAGATGCAAGAAATATTATTCGAAACTTGATTAATACTGCAAATGTCTTTGATAAAACAAAAATAAATAGATAGTACTGTATGTTATTCATTAACACAATATGTGAAATGCATGCTTCTTTAAATGATGAAGATCTATATTTTAACAGTGCATGAATCAGGTTGTGATATGGAAAAATAGACTAGCCTGAAAATAAATTTGAGAAATTATTAAATAATATTATTCGTCACTGCAGTTTTAAAGTTGATCTATTCTAACTATCCTTAGTTTTAAAATTAGTTAAAATATTTTAATGTTTCTGCATTAGAAATATGAAAATTTCATTTACAGTTGCCTCGACTAATGCTAACTATCTGTAATAATTCCACATCACGTAATATTTAATATATTTTTCGAATAGTATCTTATTAGCATTCTTATGTAAGTTAATTTTATATTTTGAAGAATAATTGTCATTTATATTTTTTCCTATCACAGCGAACATATCAACACAGCGAACGAACAACGATTCAATATAGAATGATGGGACCACATTAAAAAATGATTCATTATAGAATGATGGAATAACATTAAAAAAAGTAATCACATTTAAAAATTCTTTGGAAAAGTATTAAAAATCACAAATTACTTATAGTTTTTGAAAGATTATTCTTGAAAATAGGATTTAATTTTGAATTCTCTCTTACATCCATTATCTTAATCTTTTTCCTGTTGTGAACCCAAATATTTAATATTAATTTTTCGAGACTTACATAGAAATTCTAACTCCCATTTTTTTTACTTAAAATGATTATTAGGTGAAAGTAATTAGTTACGCATTATAACAATAAACTACAATACTTCTGGTAACAACAGAGTTTTGATATTTGGATGAAAATACATCTAACACATTAGATGAATCAACAAGCGGCTGTTAAAGAAATTTCTAAAGATTTTTGAAATCACGTATTTTTATTCTTTTTAAATTCTGATTTACATTATCTCCATTATATTTTTTCCCACTATATGTTTTCCTTTCATACGACAGTGAAGAATGTGCAGATATTAATAAATAGCTTGAGATGTTGCTATTTTGTTGTAGTGATTGAAGTATTTTGCATGCAACCAAAATTATACCATGATTTATCTTATCTGTTTGTTCTAGGTTGAATGTTGTGCAACTCTAAGCAGTTCTTATATGTTTTATCCTATATAAAATGCACATTCTTAATCAAAACTTAGAAATTAATTCAGTTTATATTTTTAATAAAGCCTTTTTATTACACTTTGTTTGAAAATTTTTTATTTTGAAAAATAAGTAAATTTTATAAACTATCACTATTTACCCAATAGAGTTAAATGAGGCATAATAAAAAGATCATAGACTACTCAATATTTGTTTTGAGAATAATATATGATTTAGAGGACTATTTTTGAGCACACTTTTAACAGTTTTGAAATGATCGCTTTATATAAATTAAACCCCTATGACGTAATGCATGAAGTAAATTTCTGAAACATTAATCTTGAAACAAATCATATTTAAATTAATAGATTGAATTTATGAACTTATGCTTGCTGACAAAGTACTTGTCATTGTATCTATTATTTTAAAAGTAATTTTCATGATCTTCAAATGACCTCACGTTTTAACATATGTAAGTTTCATCGAGTTGGTTGAAAACATTTAATTATATTTTTCCTTTACTTATTGATAGAAACGTTTCCAACAGATTAATGTAAAACCATTTTTAAAATGTTTTCCATGCACACCATGTCTCATAAGCATAGTGTAAAATAACTTAGTATTATTTCAGGCACGACTATCATAAGGAATAAGACTCAAAATATAATTGTTTCTGTTATTTAAATGATTCTTTTATAGAACCCTTGCACGTGTCCATGTGCATCCCCATTGGAATGCCGAACATTAATCTCGCTCCATGGTTACTGCCAAGGCACGTCATCTCCCATCATGCTAGAAAGGAAAGAACCGCTATTACATTTAGATATCATTTGTCTCTCAGCATCCTTTTAGAGAAGATCCGTAATTGATAGAAAATGCCCTTTGTGATGATGTCTTATTCGAGTGATGTCACATTAATCATCACCTGACAGATTTGATCGATTGACCAACAATAAAATTTCTGTTTCTAACTAATAATGATTCTTAAAGTTTAAACAGAAAGTGTTATTTTAATAATTTAAGGACTTTTATTTCTTTTATCAATTGATTCAATTGAAAAAATTAAGTTTATTAGGTTGAATTTTATCAAATGATATTCTTATTTTGTGTTAAGGTCTCACTAAGAATAAGAGAAATAGAGACAGTTTTCTAAGTCATAGGTATTAATACTAAGCTGATCCTTACTTAATTGATAATAATCTAAGAAAGGCTCATCGACAATGTTGTTGCGAGCTATCTGAAATAGCCTTCTTGTAAGGTTGGCTTTATCACAATATTCAGTGAAATAAATAGTACTGAGTTGAACGATGACAATCCAAGAAAAAAGTAAAAATAGCAAAATTATTTTGAGATCTACATGAAAATATTTTAATTCTATAAAATTTAAATTAAAAAAATGAAATATCAAAAGTGTGGTTGAATATATTAAGCGTTCTGTATGGCAAGTTAATAAAATAAATACAAAAATGTGCAACAGAGGTCTTGAATTTGCCCAGTTTTTTAAGAAGCAACTGTGGCGCAGATTGTCCTTTTTAAAACTTGCGCCACAAAACCCAACCAACCAACCATTAAGAAGCAATTGAAATTTAAATTAAATAGTGGTAATATAAAAACTATAAATTAGATCTATAGTAAGACATACATTATACTTACGCTATAAAACTAACATTTGCTCTGATTGTTAGATGTAAATTTTAAATTGGTAGTCTAAATAATACAAATGTAATAATGTAATAATGCATATATATATATATATATATATATATATATATATATAT
>JAPDSC010083621.1:0-101779 GCA_026290005.1 Latrodectus geometricus | reverse complement strand
ATATATATATATATATATATATATATATATATATAATGTAATTTAATAATATAAAATAGGATAGGGGGGAAATTTTTATGAACGCTTTAACATATAAGCAATCGTGTTACTAGAATGTCTACTTATTTATTTACACTACATATATCCAAATTTTTAGAGAAACTATATGTAAAATCTATTAACTGTACATCATGCGTTGGCGGTACAAAGAGTACTTTTGAATGTTGAACAAATTCAGGGCAGAAGTTTTAAAATTAACACAGTATGAAATTCCTTTTGTTACCTTTTAATTATATTTTTGTTAATAATATATAAATACATTTGTGTATATAACATAAGTTCATTTTCTGCCCACTTTGAATATTCCTTCTACGACGATTTCTACAGTTGTACAAATACACTAATTAGCTCTGGGCTTAGTATTGGATTAGTCATTTTCATGAAGTTTTGTATACGGCCCATTATCTATGAAAAGTCCTCCCGAAAATCAATTACGTTGTGGACGTTAAAAGGCTTTACAAAAAACTTAAATGGTTAGTTAGTCCACAATTTTATTACAAAGCTAAAATTATGAGCATCAATCTGATGGAACACTTCTTCTTTAAATGCAGTAATTGTTAGCGAGAAAGATATGAAATTTGTGGAATTAATTACTCACTAACTGTAGAATTAATGCTCAGTTATTATTCTTTTTAAAAACCAAACTTTGTTTTTGTCACTAATTTGTTTACCAATTTTGAATATCCGAATAGTTCTTTTGTATGTTATGTGTACAGAAAATAGAACTGAGTTCTTAATCATAAGGCCTTCTTATATGACAATAAATGCAGCAATGTGTATTAGAAACGAATAATTATGTATTGAAAAAATGCTTTATTGTGGACAGTAAAATATTTTAGAGTAAAAATAATTTATCGCTGACTGCGTAGCAGAACTAAGGTATGATTAAAACAATTAAGGCTTATCAGCAAATTTCCTTCCTGCTTTTAGGAAAATATGATTTAATAAAAAATTCTGTTTTGTGTGCTATTTGTGAGAAAATAATGTTTTATTTCAAGAGAAGAAGTTTTAAATGTTTCTTGCTGCATACTATATTAAATAAAATAATAAGAAGAAGAAACGTTTACGTGCAGTTTTTAGAAAGAAAGAGGGAGGCATATTTTTTTCCAAATGATAATATTTTAGTATTTTTAAAACATTATATGAACTAAAAAATTGAATTGTAAGCAAATATTATTAAAGAATACTGTATACGTATGTAAGTATACGTATATAAGTAATAGGTATATAAAGAATAATAATACGTACAATATGCACGATAGTAATTAAATTGGTAAAAGAATTATACATTCCATAAATTAAAAGTAACTTCCTAATTCATTTAATATTTATTTAATATTCATATAATATTTAAGATCAAAATAAATATTGCTTTTTATATTTCATATTTTGGGAAGAATTTTAGTCTAAATTACTTTTGCGCAAATAATTCTTTTATTTTTAAAATACATTTCCTGAAGAAAATAGTTTTATTATTGTGTGATTTTTCCCTCAGCCTTTCAAGTGTTAACCTGACTCTAATTAACTATACAATAAAGAGAATCATTTTGAAACCACAATAAAACAGCTCCACTTTGCGTTAATCGTTTTTACAAATTTTAACCACAAATGCACAATAATAAAATAATATATTACTACTAACTAAGTTGTATGTACGATGCAGTATAAATTTATATTTTATTATTATTATGTAACTATGTTTGAATAAAATTTATTCATAGCAATTCACTTTTTGTTTCTTTGTTGTTCCATTAAAAAAGAATTGAATTTTAGTGGAAAAAATGAATTTGTTCATACTAAGGTATTTACTTTAAAAGGCATAAAAGCTAAAGGTTTTGAACACTTCTAATGTATATAGATTATTATTTAATATATGTTGGTATGTATAAAGTAAAATGAAATATTCTTAATACAAATAATTAAGTATTTTATTATAAAAAGAGCTCCTTATAAATAACTAAATGCAAGGTACCAGTACTTTAATATTTTTAGGAACTAGATCGACTAAAATAATTTGACCCAAACTAATACAGCGATAAAATAATTTTAATGTTTAATAAAGTTGACAGTAACAAAATATTTCCATGAAAAAATTTCCAATATTTATATGTAAAACATTCAGTTTACAGTACAGTTATTTTCAGATTATTTAGAGAAAGAAGCCCCAATCTAATCTTAAGAGTTAGGAGAAGAAAAAATGTATTACAAAAAAAAAAAAAAAAAAAAAAAAGCCAATTTGATAATTTTTGATTAAAAAAAGCTCATATTTAGACTCATGATTTGTAAAGATTTTTTTGAAACTATTTTTTTTCATCAGGACATTTCTCTTTAAGTATTAATTGATTAATCGGAATTTTAATCCAAAGAAGCAAGTTAAAGCTAAAATAACTATATTTTATGTATTCAACTACACGCGCTATGAAATCGCAGCAACAATTAGGAATAAAATTGAGAGATAGATGAGAGTTACATATATATTTTTAATGTTAAAACTGGAAAGGTATAACAATAAAAAGAACTTCAATCTAGTACCATCTTAGAATCAGAATTAAATCTGAAATATGGAGAGTCTGAGAAGTAGTTTCTTTTTTATTTTAATATTTAGGTTAATAGTTGATCCCTGTTTCTAAGATCCTTATCAAAGCTGTCGTATTACTTGAATAATACTCAATAGTGATTATTCATTGCACAATCCTCATTTTTTGAAAGATAAAGCTACCAGACCGATAATATAATTGCCTATTCGTCAATGATGACAATTTCATTTATTTTCATTGAGATGTGTTGAAAAAAGCAATTAATTTCATCTACTTGACAATTGTTCAACAGTATTTTTAAGAAGATTTTATTCGAGTACAGATATACTCAGTTACAATAATCAGTTGATTTGATCAACGACAATTCAGATTGAATATAATTTTCCAGCTTAGAAATATTTTTGTATTATTCAGAAATATTAATTTATTCTTGAACTATCATTTAAAAAAAATATTTATTAAAATTGAAGTTGAAATGCTATAAAATATTTGTCAAATTCTTTATTGTCTCATAGAAATACAAAATCTGTGCTTTCAGTTTAATAGTTCATGGATTTAAACTTCACTACATGAATTAGTTGTAGAACTAGGTTGTTTGAAGAGTTTTGGAATCTAGTTTTAATGTATGTCCTGATCTAATTAGTTCTCTTACAAGAAAATGATCTCGGAGTGACTAACAAACCAAAAACAACCAAATTTTTAAAATATAGTTCGTCAAAACTCTAAAAAATGTATTTATATATTAAAATATTCAATTAAGATGGTATATTATTTCTAAAAAGCAATCATTTAAATTTTGGATTGAAAATTACTTATAAAAATAAGTATGTATATATATAGGAAATTTAAAAAAATGCATAAAGATTTTTTGGAAAACATTTAAACTCGTCAACAAAAATGTTAAATATTTATTGTAAATGATCAAATACCATAATGTAGTATGTTATAATATATTTTTGAAAGTGACAATCAATTGCCTTAAAAATTCAACAAACTCAAGCACTTGCAGCAACATGATACAACATATTAATGAACATGCGTGAGGTGGTTTGTAGATGTTATTTTTAAAGTCATAGCGTATCTGAGTTGGTTCAGAGAGAATGTTTCTTTAAAATAGGCTAATAAAAAACCGTGAGTAAAATCAGATCACTAAGATCAGATCACTAAAAAAATTAAAGATTAGTGTCTTGTTTTTAAAAATCGGAAACCCAAAATTATTAATTCATCGAGAGATCAGTTAAATATAAGCATAATAAACAAACATAATAATGCTGATTTAAATCCCTGGATTAATTTCTGTTAAAATCAAATAAAATAAAAAAATTACCTTCTATAAATTACTCGTATAAAAGTTATATCAAATAAATAAACATATTGTGATCTTCAAGAATATAGCCCAGTTTATATATCGCAAATCGTAAATTAATTATCCATTTGTTTTAGACTATTAAAAAAATATTATTAATGTATAAGTTATTTATCAGAATAAAATGTGTTTTGTAAGTAATAATTTAATAAATATAAATAATTACATATTTATTTTATTTTTAAATTATTACTAATATATAATATAGAATAATTTAACAAATAAAATAAATAATTACATAAATAATTATGAAATAAATAAACATAAAAAATTAATAATAATGATTTGCTAAAGAATTTGTTTTGAATGCATTGTATAAAAAAAGTCTTTTATTTAAGATTCATATAAAACAAGTCATATAATTTTAAAACTACTCATAACTGAATAGGAGTCCTTATTTAAAATCATAATTGTTGGAGAAGATCATATTTCATATTATATTTATTCATTTGTATTAAATACATAAAATATGCATACAAAAAGATATCAAACTTTTTTACGATTAATAGAAACTTTATGTTGTTGAATCGGAAAGAACTTTCCTTTGGAGAATAGTTTAGAAAAAAAATTTCTCCTTCTTCTTGAGCTTGTCAGATATGTGGCACCTCTGCATTGTTGCATTTTGTACCATGCTCCAAGCCCAATTTTTTCCTAGTTCCATTGTCTTGGGTCACCTACTTTGTTTATAAAGTCTGATAGGCCCTCAGTGGAGTTTAGGTGTAACTCTTTAGGATATGGATTACCTAGAGTAGTGAATCTTGTAAGGGCAAGAGCATCACACTCATATAGGATATGATGAGCTAATTCTACCCCTGTGTGGCTTTTCCTACAAATTGGTTCCCGTTTAAAAAGTCCCATTGTATGAAGGTGTTTCCTGAAATGATAGTGCCTAGTAATGAAGTCTACGATTGCTTGAGTCTTCAATCTTGGGATTCTAAGAATTTCAGATGCAATTTTCTCAGATGAGTTGAAAATCATACTTTTTGCATGTTTCTGTCCAGGAGAGTCACGCCAAACTTTGTTCATCTCCTGATTTTCCCATTTTTGAATGGCCTTCCTTGTAGTCTTCATGTTGATCCCACAAAAGGGTTCCATTCCTATTGGATTGAAAGAGGATCCCTGTTTTGCAAGTTCATCAGCTCTTTCATTATCTTCTATTCCTATATGCCCTGGCACCCAAATAAGAATAATTTTATTCCCATTTTCCAGTTCCTTAAGGAGATTTTTACATTCCATTACAATTTTTGATTTGACTTGGAATGAGTAGAGAGCCATCAATGCAGCTTGACTGTCGCTGAAAATAAGAATACGCTTACCTTGGTAGCCCTTCTTTAAATTTATCTGAAGACAGTTGGCAATAGCAAGAACCTCCGCCTGAAAGACAGTGGCATGTTCTCCAAGCCCTTAATAAAGACTGAATTTTGGTGCCATGCCACAGACCCCCAGTCCTAAGAGGTTGTCTTTTTTGATCCATCAGTAAACCAGATAAGATCATTGCTTTTTATTTCAATCGTGCTGTTTTTCCATTCTTCTCTGGTAGGAAAAACTACCTCGAATGGTCTTTCAAACACGTATGTTCTTTCCATTTTGTCTGAAGGCATTTGGAGAATTGGGTGGTAGATATTTTTGGTGATAGTAGTATGACCTCCAGAAGAGGGCTTATCACACCACTGATTTTGCAATTTCCTTCTATATGCAGTTATTCTGGCAGCGCTGCATATGAAGATATCTAGTGGAGTCAGGTCCAGAATTGCCTCTAGTGCTCTGGTAGGTGCTGTGGACATTGCACCTGTGATACACAAGCAGGCCATTCTTTGCAGACTTCCTAGCTTGTCCTTCACAGTTTTCTGTTCCACCTTACACCACCATATCACAGATGCATATGTAAAAAGTAGGCCTGACAGTTGCTGTGTACATCCAAAACATCATTTTTGGCTGTAGACGCCAGTTTTTACCAAGCATGCGTCTGCATGTCATAATGCATTTTTTTGCCTGATTGATTTTGTAGTCAACATGTTTATTCCAGGTGAGTTTTTGGTCTAGAATTAAGCCCATAAATTTCACTTTAGAAGCAACGTTGATTTCAACCTCAAAAAGTTTTGGGATGAAGAATTCCTCCCTTTTTATTTTTCTTGTGAATGGTATAAGGTTGGTCTTCTGTGGATTTATGTCAAGATTCCTTTCCTTAAACCATTTGCCTACATAACTTAGAGCATTTTGCATTAAATTTCTCCTAAAACTACAATGACGAGCTCCATTTTTTTCAATTTTTCAAATTTCCGTTTTTTGACTTAGAATGAAACACATTTTAAAATAAATTATTAAGAAGGGCTTACGTTATTATGAAGGTTTCATCCTTGCTTCTAACATGACGTTGAAAACTTTTTTACATTCATTAAAATTTATATATTAATAGCAATCTAAATTTAGAGATTAAAGAACACTTTTATATTTTATGTAAAAAATATTACTAAAACAAAATTAAAATATAAATAAAGTGTTCTTCTTTAAGAAATTACATTAATGTAGAATTAATTATTTAAATTTCTTAAAATGTGAAATTATATCCATATTCTGTTCTTCAAATACTGTTAACTTTTACACGGAATAGCAACAAGTTTAAAATATTCGTATCTTTATGGAATAGAATGAAAATATTATAACTAAATTATATTTAACTTGTGAAAAAAAAATCAAACGAAAAACTTGATTGGATATGTGCGAGAAAATATTTGCTTTAAATTGATCATTTTAAAGAACTATATTTTAAAATTATATTATAACTATAGAAAATATATATATTACGATTAACTATTATAAACTTAAATTTTTGAACGTAAATATTTTCTCTTTTAGAAATAATGAATCCTTCAAACAATAATAAGGGTACAAAGTGAAAGAAATGTATCAATTTTGCACCAGATGATATTTAGAGGGTTAAAGATCTCGTAAGTGAGAAACGATTAAAATCGTTCAGAAAAAGAATAGTGCCCTCAAATTAACATCGAAATGTTGTACACACGCTGAGCAGTGATTAATGTCATCCTTTTGAAAAACTTTCTCTGTCTGCAAGATCATGCTATTTTTTTTTATAGATTGAGTTCAATAAAATCTCAAGGTCACACTCTTATCGAGAGAATTCATAGGTGAACTCAGATCTGTGTATTCCCCTCTTAAAATTTCTCAGTAAATTTATATCTATATATAGCTAAATTTGTTTCAGATTCTCTACAACTTTACAGATCCGTGCAATATTTTCTTGAAACACGAATTAGTTACTAAATAAAGGAATTACAACACGGTGAGAGATAAACTCCTTTACCCATAAAGAAATGAGAGAGTAAAAAATGTGTTATGATATTATGATATTTATAAGTTATGTTAACATTAAACTGTAATATACTTAAAAAATAATGAGTGACCGCTAAACGGCAGTAATTAATATGTCATGCTAAAAGATATGTATATGCAATTGAGAGAGAGTGTGTGAAGGAACTCGCTAGAAAAGATGTCTTTATAGTAATCCTAATTGTAAATAAATCTTTAAATATTCATTAAACTTAAGTACTTCTTCCTTCATCACCTACTCTACTCGTCATCTGATAAACAATAACGGAATATCTAATAGTTATTTTGTTCGATTCTCACGTAATATGAACTATGCACATTTTTTTTATTTCAGAGGATCAATTAAACTTGCAAAAAATTATTGACATTACAAAAAAGAGTGGAACAGAAGATAAAAAAGAGGAATATTAGACATAGGAATTCCCTATGTCTAAGCGGATTGAAGTAAAATTTGACAAGTTTGTTTCTTATTGTTTCAAAGGATTATATATATATAAGAGTGTTTGCTTCTCAATAAGAAAGTGAAAGGTGATAAAAAGGGAAAGAATCAGGTGTACGAACTTGCTGGACTAATTCATACAAAAATTCGAAAAAGAGAATCTATATTCACTGTAACGATTAATTACATTTATAAAGAGTTTTTACTTTTATTTATAAGAAGATGGCAAAAAAATGTGATAAGTGTATGATAAAAAAATTCGGCGATATATATATATATATATATATATATATATATATATAAAGTTAAGAACAAGTTTCGTATCACCTTGAAATATTAAATATGCTTTCACGGCTGTGCTGGATCTATTGAAAAGGTAAAAGAGGTTTTAAAAATGGAGCACACATATATTATGCAATTTTTAAACAGTTTCAATTAGAACAATTCATTTGTAATAAAAGTTGTCTCCATAAGTTCACTGGTAAGAGTTGTCTCGATTTTAGGTTTCTCATTGAATTGAGGAGAAAGTACCCTCAAGAAAGGGAATGTAATTAATAAGGTAGTATTGGATTTTTAAACAAGGAATTTCACGTATATATTCTTTTCTACAAAGAACAGTTTAAGGTGTTAGTTAAGAATATTATCCTTTTCAGTAAAGGAGATGAAGTTAGGGACAAAGATAGATTTAGTTACACAAAACATATGTGCTTGCTTGTATGTTTCAATATGACAGAGAAATATCAGTTAAATTTGCTACCCAACGATTGTAGCATGAAGCCTCAATATTTTGGATTTCTAACATTAATAAAGTAAAAAGCAAAGAATTCTTTCTTCCGACTTGAAAAATCTCAGAAGTGGGAAAATGAGGGAGTTGCCCAGTGAATGTCAAAAAAGATGGGGGATTGTTTGGGAAGCTTAGACAGCACAAATTTTAATTTTCTTCTATATGATTATTTTTAAAAGCGAGTGTAATGGTGTATCGTTGTGGGTCACGTGTTTGTCTCCTTTATTCTTGTTTTTGTTGGTAAAAAAACAATCATATTATAATTTTTAATATCATCGTTTCAAAATTAATTGAAACTGATTTCGTCATTGTTAGAAATTTTAATAAAACAATATACTAATTTAGTTGAATAAAAAAGAATAAACATAATATTTTATTGTTATGATGATGCAATGTAAGACTTAGATTTTTCATAACTTTTTTATGAAACGTAAAAAGTATTCCCAAAGTAAAATGTTTTCGTGTTTTTCAATTTGCTTAAAATAGTTTAGATTTCAGTAAGTTAAATTGAAGAATATATTTATATATCAATCTTATATTTTAAGATTTTCAAACTTTTCTCTGATAACAAACGAATTTGATTGATTAAGCATTTTGAGTTCGATAAAATGCTGCCATTGTTCTAGCCTTTGATATATATGCGTGAATTGATCTATCTTAGGAAATTTATTTTATATTTCTGAAATTCATTGTTTTGCATGAAATTTGCCTTACAGTTATGCAAAATTTTTGGAAAGCCGTAATTTCAAGAATTATAAAAGCACAGATGTATATTCATAATCATTGATATAAATGTACAGATGTATGCACAGTTAAAATTTGTCAATAACTACAAAATTTTATTCATATGATATTCAGTTAATTTCTAAACTGTCAATATTTGTAAATACGGATATCTAACACCTGTTTAATGATAGAAATTTTTTTTTATCAAATCAAAAAGTGTTAGTTACTCTGTTGATCTTTAATTTTCAGATAAGTTTCAAAAACAAAATGATGCTAAGAGTTTCTGTAAAATACGAAAACCTCCTTCGTATTTGATAATTTGATAGTGGTAAATAGAATTTTTGCCTGATTCTGCCATTTAGAGGTAATAAACTTTCCTTGATGATGTATGGAACCATCCTGAAACTCTGCATGTTGTCCAACATGACAAAAGTATTCCGTGAAACCATTTTTCAAAGACTGCAATTGATTCGAGAAAGTCATTGCCGGAGATTAGGTAGCTCACACACCTGTTTCTTTCCAGCTGCGACGAGGGCAATCAGCCTGACCTTTTGAGACCACGATGAGTTGCTCTTCTAGGCATGAAGAAAAAAGTTAAAAAAGGGTTATGTGATAGATCGGACGACAAAAGACTGTCTCGCTGTCATGCTATCTATAAAGAGAGATGGCTGCTTTTTTTCCTTCTTCGAATTCCCCTTCAACAGAAAGTAAAAAAGAAAAAATTGCACTAATTTTAGTTTCTGTCATGCCTAAATTCAAGGTTAAATTTCTACTTTCTTTCTAATCTTATTCCATTCCGAGCAGGTTTCAGTCTGTTATGAAATATACCTCCGAGTTGAGACAGATTTCATGTATCAGTTAATGGAAGAAGACAATTCATTAAAAGTAGTTTTTAGTAGAAAATAAATTTTCTATAATAATTTATGTTGAAGTTTTACAATTATGGATCAGTTATAAAATACACAACATGTGAAAGGTTTCGAGTATGATTTGAATACATAGTACATATAAAGCACAGGTGACATTTTCCTTAAAGCTTTTCATGTGAATTATTAATATTTATATTTAACGAAGGTCATAAAGGGAAGGATGTAACACGATATGAGCTTATGTGGCTTGTAAGTAGTTTATAATTCAGGAGTAGTAACACAGTAGTTTGAGTAGAACAGCACCGTTTGAGGCAAATGTTAGCAAAAGCGACTTTTTTCTGCATAGTAATAGAACTGGGTTACGCATTATTGAATAACTTAAGTATTTTTCTTGAAGATGTTCCTAGTGTTTTGTGAGTTTTCTACTTTGAGGCACTCCTTTACTTTCAATACATATGCACTTGGTCTTTAAAACTGTGATTATAAAGTGGGTTTTGCATTGAAGCAATAAATCTTCTGATAAAAGAATCACTGAATCAGAATTGCTTAAAGATAAATATGATATGAAGCACGTATTTTCAATACATACTATTTTTCCTTTTATGTTTTCCAGTATTTCTGAAGCCTATTTATAAAAAGTCACTGAAGGACAGTTCTATCTGAAAACTGTCATAGATTCCTATATAATTCAAACATAAAACTATTACTTAAAGTGATTAGGAGGAAAAAGATTTTAAATTCAAGTTTTACTATAGATAAAAAAATATTTTTTATTTTAAAATATATGCCAGTTTGTTTTTTAAAATTCACTCAAATTTAGAATTTTTTTTTTTAATTTGAATTCCCATAATGGCATAATTCTTTAACGTTAAACGGTTGAATCATCAAATCTCGTAATCCCAAAAATATTCGGAGAGTTGGAGCACTATCGAACATTTTCTTTTTATTTTAACTCTATTCTCAACATTACCATTCATAAATTTGCCTTAAAAATTTTTATAAAAGTAATTTTAGAAATCTCAGCTAAAATTCTCCTTTCTAAAATTTATAGTGACTTCAACGTAGCTTACATCAGTAATAATTTATACTGTCTGTTCCTAGTGGATTTTAGCAAAACGGATAATAGAAAATATAGAAGTGTTTTGGTTATTTTGTTAAAAATTTATTTTTTTTAAAAAATTCATATCATTTAATCAATTTTTTTATTTTGGTGTAAATGATTTAATGATTTGAGCAATCTTAATTTGTGAGACCTGTGACTCTTTTTATCATTTACAATTAAATTATTTTTAAATATTTTTCTCGTTCAATTTGCACTTTAAAAAACTTAAAATTTTAGAGTTCATATCAGTTTAAATGGTAAAATATAGGAACATTTCATTCCATTGTTGAAGAAATATGTAGCTTAATTCAATTTAATTTTCTATCAATAAAATATTTAAAAACATTTTTGAGAAAAAGAAAAATATGTAGCTCTCATATTAAAAATTATTGTCCTAAATTAACTGATCATTTGAATTATTAATTGTAATTAAAATATTTATTGTTGAAAATTTACGAAAAGTTGTTTTGTGAAGCTTCACAATCCCATTTAATTACGCTAAAAAAGAACATAAGAAATATTTTTATCTTAGATAATACAAAGACATTATTGTGCTACAAAAAACATGAATGTTTCTGACAAGTAACTTACAAGAGAAAGTTATTTTACATACTTTTTTATTAATATAAATAAATAATAAAACCAATTTATGGCTGTTTTTAATGAGAAATAAAATATATTTATTATGGCAGCACAAAATATTTAACTGAATTTGATTATGGATAGTTTAAACATCAAAAGGTGTTAAAAGTCTCGCAATGGCTCCCAAAGGTCTTTTCTTTCAATGGAATAGGGTAGGTCTTTTATGGAATTAAATTAAAAAAATATTTGTTTAAAAATATGTCATTATCAGGCATAATTAGTAATTATTTTATGCCTGACAAAAATTACAATCATTAGAGTATGTTCTAGTAAAATGGTGTGTGTGCTAAATATAGGTAAGTGCTTTGATTTAATTATAAATTTTGGAAAATTTATTGCTTGTCAAATATAATAAGAACAACAGTCTGAACTTACTTGTATTCATCACGCTCGCATCACGAAATGTTACTACTGTACTGTAGTTATCACGGGTTGATAAAAAAGTATTGATCCTTTACAAGATTGAGGTACATTGGTGAAGCAGCAGCTCTCTTATCAAATAGTGTTATCCATTATCGCATTATTTGATATGAGCTGATTCCTAATGGTCAGCTTTATTTTCCACTGAGAAAACATTTAATATTCTGATTGCGTTAAAGTCAAAATGAAATTATTCTGCTTATAAATGCATGTCACTTGCTTAAATATAGATTTACGCCACAGGAAATATTTTCCTGGATTTGTCACGCAAGAACATTCGATGATATTTTTATTTTTAAAAAAATTTTGCGCGTTTCGAACAAACGATAAAAAAAGACGTTAATTTTTGTGAAACAATCTTGCCATTTTCACGTTCACCGTTTTTTTTTTTTTTTTTTTTTTTTTTTTTCTTGCATGCATGCAACAAATGCTAAATGAAAAAATTAAGCACCTAATAGAGGGATTTCCAATGAGTTCCATCTAGGTAAAATTTTTTAGGCCACTAGTTAGAAATTTTAAAAAGGTCTAAATTATTCCAAGGGTCTATAAACTGTTGATAATACATTTCCCCATTTTGAAATTTTTTAGAATGTAATTGCTGAATTCAGTAATTTCAGTTTTAGTATAATTACAGATTTTAATTAGGCCGTATATATCATGATGTCAAATATCACAATTGGTTTTTATTTCCGATATAAAAAGTAGGCAAATCTGGAATTCTTCAGTTTTTCCTACTTTTTAAAAAAATAATAAATAATCATACAACCGATTGCAAGTAGTTTTTGTTTTACATTTGGTAATGCTTTTCAAAAATTTTTTAAAACTAAATTATTTTCCGTTGTTTGGCATTGCTTCTGAAATTTTACTGATACCAGTGAAATAAAAAATGAAAATACAAAAAATAATTAAACAAATTTAATGAATACCCTTTTTAAACTTGCCAGTATTTTTAGTCAAATTCTTTCAGTGTGTATTGTGTAATTATTAGCATAATAATGTTATACAAACAGTATATAATTGGGAAAATTTGAATCAATTTATGAGAACAAGGATTTTTGTAAAACTGATCTCTCTCAGAAAAACTTTTTAATTTCAGACTTTTTGAGATGTGTCAAAAAACTGACAGTGAGGTGATTCGTAATTCAATTTGAATCTTCCACTTGAATTATGTCACTGTCGAATCGAAACCAAATTTCCTCGTTCAATAATTTTTAATAAAAGAATGAATTAACACGTCTATTGAATTTAAGTTTTGTTTTGCAAAGCAGTTTCGGATTCTTAAACTCATTCGAAAAATAAATAACGAAAGCATTAAAATCTTTGTTATTTTAATAAAAGACTGCATAATTTTAATAAATGCATCAGATTTTATAAATAATTGCAAAATTAAAAAATTGTTTATTAAATTTTTTAAATAAATATTTTGGAAATAATATATTTCTCGGAAAATAAATGCATTTACGAAAAGAATCATTTGAAATTTTACGGTTGAAGATTTAAGCAAAAACAATTTATAAAAAAGAAAATGTTTTTTACAATAACGCAAGAAACACTGAATTAGTCTAGAAGATATAAAATAGGTTAAGCAAAGCTTGAATGAAAGCGAAAAATAAAAGGAAAATATCCTTGAATTAAATAAACACATCAAACTCGGTACATAGATATCTGGAGACCGCTACAAAATAAATATAAAAAAACGACTCTATAGATTTCTTTTATTAAAATAGGTATATCATTCAGAAAAGGGAAATCTAAACAAATCTCTTAAAAATTATTATTTACGATATTTAAAAATATTTTACCGAAGTTTTTCATTTCTTATAATTTTATTTGGATTTTATTTTATATTTTCTTAATAATTACACTAATTTTATGTATAAACTTTAGAAATTTTTGCCCCAATCTCCCTCAATCAAATTTCAATAAAAATATATAAAATATTCATAATTTGTTATTATTAATAGTTAAAAGTTAAATGTTAAAAGTGTAGTAATGTAGATAATCTGAAAATATCATGAGATTCATTAAAATTTCAAATCTTATCTTTTGTGGAGTTTATTAAACATGTTGTCAAACTCGTTTTACGAAGAAAAATAATGCGTCTGGAAAATTACAATATTTAATAAAGTAATTTAAATATAGCAATTAAATAGGAATTGTTAATTTTTAAAGTAAATATGGAAAACTTATGAACATCATTTAATAAATTTAAAGTGTAATCAATACTTACATGAAGACATGCGATTTCCTTAGATAGTTTGTGTTATGTAGGAAAAAAAAACTTTGACGACAGTTTTTCTTTGTTGTAAAAGTGTATATTGAAAGCGCAACTTTGTACTAAATCTCTCCTCTTTTAAAAATAATCAATTTAATAAATTATTTATTTTCCATTATGAAAATTCACAAAGAATTAATCAACCGAATTTTCTATATTTATATATTTTGTAGGATATGTTTAATATTTTATTGTTGATATAAATGTCTACATAAACGAAACAGAGAATTCAACACATTTTTCAGCAATTAGACGGTAAGCTTTTTAATAAACAAAAAATTAAAAAATTACTACTTTTAATATTCTGGAACAAAATAGTTTATATAAAAAAAACACCACAGTATAATAGCTTTTTGTAGACACAGTAAAAGTTACTAAACTTCAAATTTCAATTTTCCTCATTCAGTTTCGTGCATTCCTCAACATGGATTCTTAAACTTTGCATGATTTTTACGAATGCGAGCTAGAAAAAAAATTCAAAATATATGAATTGATCTTTGTTAATTTTAGCTTTGAGGGGTAAAAAACTTTTCAACACATTTTTTCTTTTTCCTTTCTATAAATACTATTATAGTGATTCTTTGACAAATATTTCATTTAGATTAACTAATTCAAGGTAATTATTATTCACAGCTTAGTTTAAATTCCTAATTTTCATAGGAATATAAATGTTAGTATAATATACATATATAATCAACAGCAGGAAATTAGCAAGTAAGAGATTTTTCCGTTTTCAGCGTGTGTCTAAATTCTAATGAAACTGTTCCTCTAAAACTCAGAGCTTGAAATGATGTTGCGTGATTATGAAAATAAAATTATGCTTCATTGAAATTTCAACGAATATTCTTGGCTTTAAATAAACATAAGAGGGAATAAAGTACCAACCGCAGAAAACATTGCTTTGCAAAAATATGTAAAAAAGTATTTTTGTAATAATTTGAAGCAAATTCAAGTGTTTTGAAACTTAGCCATAAGATATGTAAGTTTGTTGAAATAAATAATGAAAAAATATTCGAAAAATATTTTCATAACTTATTACAAATAAATAATAGAACTGCTTCTGCAATCATATTATAACGTAAGGATTTCATAATATTGTGACGCAGTTCTAAATTATAATGTTGCAAATATTTCTGCGAGTGTAGCTTCATAAATTTTAATATAACAAAAGAATAATTATATCTAGAAACATCTAAATGTAATCAGTTTCAACTAAGAAACAGAATACGATATTTCAATTGCTGTATATTCAAAAGGGTTATTTAGCAGGAAATGCATGGAATAAAAAAATGTACTTCGAAACAATCCGTTTCGGCTAAGAGACATCCACACAAGTTGATTCCAAGCTGTCTGTGACAAACAAGTTCAAGGTTGTACTTTACGTTTGTAGTCTATTTCTTTAATCAGCTTCGGCCCACAGTGAGTTTTGACGGAATATTCATGTGTTCGTCGTAATTTATGTGCAACTCGTAAAAGTATATGTAACTTATGTGACCTTTGATCTCTTGCGTAAGCGACTTCGCGCAATGTTTGTTGAATGAAACGAAATGTCCTGTTTGCTCAATCAATAAGGACACTTCTTTTCACACATACTTAGCTCTTCTTAATTACCTATGGATGTTACATCTATGGTAAAGCAATCCGAACAAATAACAAATTATTTCATATGGAACTCTGTTGTTTACATTTTGCTTGAGTCAATACCAGGCAGCAGTTTCATAAGTTAGAATTTATTAAAAACTTTTCAGTTTATTTCACGCTTATTAGATTAGTAAATTGACCACAAATAATTATTTTATTAACAATTTGTATGCTTTTCCCATGTCTCGCAACAGCAAAGAAAGTTAAATACAATGTTATGTTGCGTAAGCTAATGGGATTTTGATAAATTTTCACTACGGAAAATGAGTGAGAATTTATTCGTACTCAAAACTTGTCTGACAATATTCTATGTCTAAAATTATGACCTCTAATAAATTTTATGGTCTTGATATCAATATGTACATCCTGGAGAATTCTTCTTCCAGTTCTCATTATTTAAAAGTTCTGACCTTAAGGATTAAATTTTTTTAAGACATAAATAAAAATAAAACGAAACAAGTTATTTTATGTTTAAGCAAAATTAATCATGATTTCAAAGCGGGTTTTTAATTTCATGAGTGTTATAATCAAAATTTCTGTATTAATTGGTATATGAGATATACTAATTTGGCAAAGTAAAATTAATTAAAAGATTAGCAGTGATGATTCATTAGAATTAACTCATACATTGATTTTAACTAATTAAACTTAAAAATATTTTATGAAGTATTTATACTTTTAATATAGCATATTTTATGGCGAAAGTTTGCAAAACTGTCTTGATCTGTGCTTTTTGGGTACTGTGTCGCTTAGAATTTATAGTCCTTCGCAGCAATATAGTGAAAAAAATTTAACAAATCATAAATAACCATGAGAGTGCCTTATCAATCATCTTTTTATTAAGTTTTGTTAATGAGAAGGAAGTGATAAAATAATTTTAATTTTAAAACATCTTTATTAAATATTCACAAAACTAATAATATCTCGAGTAATTGTTGCCTTATAATCACAATGTCATTAATGGGAAAATTTATTTATAAATTACTATATCTTCAAAAATTATACATACATATATAAGGATTTGCAATTTTATTAATCTGAGTTATCAAATTACATTTATTAGCAAAATAATTTTTTTAAAAATTCTTTGCTTTTAATTAAAGGTACACCCCACTTAATGGAGAAAGGAAAATAATCCAAGGGTTGTCCTCCCTTCAATTTTCTTATTAACTTATTAAAAATCTAGAGAATTTGCTTTTTTACTCTCTCTTAACAAATATTTAATTACATTCTTACACATTTGGAAGATAGTCAGAAGCAATCATCATCCCTTTAAAAAGTGGCCTGGCCTGTAAGGGGTGTGATCCTTCTGAGAGGATAGAAAATGTATTTTAAGAAGCGACAAAGATATAATGTGTAAGGTATCTAATTACTCCACCAAAGCTAAGATTCAAGTATATTGTGTATTTAAGATGCAAAATTTAATTAATCAGCTTATAATTAGTAGCATAAATATTCATATGAAAAACTCCAATTATTATGAAAAAATAACAAGATTGAATTTTCAAAAATTACTCAAACTGCATTTTTTTGATGATATATAAAAAAAAATATTTATTAATTGTGAGAGGGGGGGGGAAGATAAAAAAATTTAAAATCTTTAAAACATTTTCCTTAAATAATTTTGACATATTTGAGTGATTTTCGACTGTAAACTCATTTTCATGAACAAAACTCAATGCTTACCAAGCGAAAAATACTTTATTGGGGAGAAAAGAGTTTTATTAATGAAATAAAAATTTACAGAAAAATATAAAGCAAAGGAATTTTTATTATTTTCTGCACGCAACCAGAAGAAAATTCTTTTTTCTTTTATTCATTTTGTTCAAAACATGCAGAAATTGGAAAATGAAAGTGCTTACATGTCTGTTCTATTATAGAGATATTTTTTTAACCACTAACAATGTATACATATATTAATAAAAGAGTTTTTAACAATGAACAAATGAACTTAGTAGTGAGTGCTTAATAATGTTATTATTTAAAAGAGGAAAACATTGCATACGGATGATAACTAAGAGAAATTTAGGCAAGTAAGTAGGTCAAGATTATTGAAACTGTTTACTTTACATTAAGTTTGAATTAATTCTATGAATTTTTGTAACAATATTGATGTCCTAGTAATTAGGAGAGAGATTAAGCAAAATATTTATACAAAAATCACCACATTAAATTTGTGTTATATGTCTTCTGGTTATCTTACCTTAATTAAAAATGTTTTCATTTTACCCACATTTTCATTGTACAATTCTTATTGAAGAGAATTGAAAGATTTTAAATTCGTATGATCCAAAGGAATATAATTCCATTTGATTTAATGAAAATCAAGGTTTTATTTATCTTTAACTCTTTAGTCTTACATAATATTTAAGAGAAATATTTTAGATTTCTTAAGAACTTAAAACTGTGGAATACAAAATTATTTATTAATGTTTGTCTCAATTCATCTAACTGTACTTTCTCTTAACTGAACTAATGTCAACATCTCATTTTTCAAGGCATAAATAGTTTAGTTAATGAACTTAAAAATCCATTAATTTTATTTATTTGTCACACATTTCTTCAGTTACAACCATATATTTTTTTAGTTAAATAGTTAATGTAAAATAAAAATGGCAAAATAATTTTAATGTGTGTAGCGTGATTCTAGAATATATAAACAAAAATGGAGAACCATAAATGAAACAAAGGAAAAATATTACCATAATGAAGCATAAACTTATTTTAAGATCTCTTAGAAACTTTAAGAAACACAAAATAAAACATGACTTAGATTTTTTAAGCGATAATGATTTTTTAATTTATTTATTTAATCTAATTAAAACTCATTGAGGTTTTAACGACCACCCTACTACACTTCTGTTAGATGTATGTCAAAACCAGTTCTTTATCTGACCGTCTTCAGTTAAATGAAAAGATTGTGACAGTAAAAGAACTACTGTTTTCTCGTGACATTCATCTCAATGGCGCACACAAAGACCAATGCCTTCCTTCCAGAAGAGAAGCAACAAAGAAAAAAAAAATAGAACGAGACTTAAATTTATAAAAAAAAAAAGCTTTCAGTAATCGAATACTGAATATAGAAAAGCAACCACAAGACGGACCCTGTAACTTGTGAATACCCTTTCGCAGACAGAGGAAAGATTTTATCCATAAATAAAGCTCAACAGGATCAAAGGCTCATCGCCGAAAAGGATGGCTTAAGGCTCATTGGAAAGTGATTTGCATGTGAAAGCTGTTAATGAGTGGAAAAGCAGATAGATTTCAACGCGTCTTTGCCTTACGTCAGACTCCGATATCAGGTTTTAAATGTTCAAGGTTTCTCAGAACTTGCACAGTTATGGATTTATGAAAGCAAAGACTTGTAATATCGAGCAGATAATGTGAGGAGTTTGTTGTAGAAGGGTGTAACAATTTTTGTCAAAGTATTCAATACCTCTGTGTATACATTAACGATCCAGCGAAGGACTTTTATCCCATATATGATGCAAATATGTCAGAAAATAACCTCTTTCTGAGGAAGTAATGGTGTTTTCTTAAAGAAAATTAGCTTATTACTTATCCCTAAAACCCTTTAATACTTTATCACTACTTAGTATAACAAAGGAGAATAGCATACCTTGGCGAGAATGCGGAAGTTTTGGTTTGAGTTTATACTAAATGATGTAAGCAAACAGAAATAAATTGTTCTGGCTGGAACTATAAACAATAAAGCAACTAAACATTTTTCTCTTCTAACACAAGGCAAGTCAATGTCTCTTTCGTTACTGACATATATATATATATATATATATATATATATATATATATATATATATATATATATATATATATATATACAATAAAAAATTTAAAATAGTACGATTGATAATTTTAATTTTTTCTTATATCAAATGATGGATAAATGATAATTATTTTATTTATTTATACTTAACTACATTTTGAATAAAACAAGAATTTCGTAGAAGAGGGTTTTTCGTATGATTTATAAGAAATGCATATGTTTTTCTCAATCATTCTAAAATCTGATTTTACAATTCCATAATCATTGTTAGATATCTTATGACTCCCCCAGGATAAAATGTAGTTTGATTTCAAGAAATTATAAATAACAACAACGTTAATTTATATTGGAAGATAAATTTTGAAAACTAATTTTTTTAAATGCTATATTGTAAAAAACTAATTTTATGTAAGTGGACATGGTACATTTATTAGTTGCTAAATGAAAAAAATAGTAGTTTTGATTCTAGTTAGAAATGAAAATTATCTTATATGTGAGTTCATTTCTCAGTTTAACTACAGTGGAAACAATTTATGGAAATGAAATCGAATAAATTATTCATGAGCAAAAGAAATGTCAATCAGTGGAAGAGGAATTCTCTTCCGGCACTGCCATTTGTTTCAAGAAATAAATATTTTAACTGAAAAAGAAGTAAATATTTCAGATACAAATCTTTTTCATATCCTTATCAAGTAAAATATGTCTTGAAACTATTGAATATAAGCATTGAAATTGATAATAAAATCAAGTTCCTTATTGGAGATTACTTATTATAGTTTGTTATATTATTATGTAATATAACTAACAATATGAAAACCATATTCAAGCCAAAGAAGCAGCTAATAAATTATTAGAACGAGACTTTCTGAATAATTTGGTAGTGATAAGATGTAATTCAATCTTATTTTTTTGGCAAAAATAGGATTAATTTAGGGAAAAAAATTAAAACATTGTTATTTTATCTGAATAAACAATTGCAAACGTGTTTGTTTATTTTTTAATCCACATTCTTCTGAAGACAACTAAAATATCTCTTGCTAATAACTAAATACCTGCTATGACAAATAAATTTCACCTTAATATAGAACTTTTATGTATGCATCATCTTACGGTTTTGATCAAGTTTTAAAACTGCATTGAAGTTGGCTGTTTTTCTGTTTTTATCAAATTTGAAAGGACAAAAATAGGCAGGGAGAAACATAGCATAGTAAAAATGAACCTTGAAAACTTAATCTAAGTAAATTTTGTTTTTAAATGGAATGGTAAAAAAGTTTAATAAAGAGTTTCACCACACCCCCTGCATTTAGAGGTTCCTAATGAAAGCTCATTTGTGCCATTTCATTGTATAGTTCCTTTCATATAGGTAAAATATTTCGTGAAATTCTTAGCTACATAATGTTTAGAAAAATTCTATAAGTTTCATTTATTTAATGAGCAGTATTCACGAAAGTAATTAATATTATGCAAGCGCGAGTTATTAATGATTTGTATGAAAATATGAAAGCTCTGTTGAGCTCAATAGAATTATTATGAATCATGTAATGGAATCCTGAGTTTTTGAAGGTCGAAAGCTGGAAATGCCTACTGCATATGTTTATTTGATCTTAAAAAATTTGTTTTTATCTCGGAAATTAAGCTTAATAAAATATATTAAAATATAATATAATTTTAATATATGTATATTGAGTTTTATTCTTTATAATGAGAATATATTCAGTTTTTATCATGGGACTGTTTGAAACAAGTATCAATGTCTGTGACAATTGTAGGTGCATATACGCTGTAAAATTTATTCAATGACGCTTATAAAATTACAATTTAGTACTCAATTTTTGACTTCCTTCTTGTGTACAAAATATATAATTTATTAATTCATGTTTCATAAAAGGGAAGTGAGAAAAATACTTTTAAGCAAAACTCAGTGGCATAACATATCGTATGAGGGCCGAGACATACATTGTCCATTTCTTTTTCATGACCGAGGGCCTAACGCGCGAAGCATATGTCCCGGTTAGGTATTCAGCAGTATAAAAATTTCAGCGGTACCAGATAAAGATTTTTTTTTTTTTTTTTTTTTTTTTTGCAAAAATGACCCTTTATTGATCAATTGTATTATTAAATAAGCAAAAGCTATCTTTTAAATCTTGAATATAATGTTCAACTAAATAATTGGACCATTCAAAGAGACCACTAAAATGTACCATTGACTGTGCAAATGAATGCAGTATAATGGACCAATGAAAATTATATAGTACCATTAAAAGAAAACACAGTTTCAATCTATATCTAAGTTTTATATCTTTTACAGAAAAAAATATGTCAAAATTAGGATTGTGGGAAAAAAGTTAGCACCAAGTACTTGACAAGAAGGAGAAGTGATTTGCTTATTTGCTCTAAATCTTAAGCTTACTCTAAAATCACTGGAATTTAAACGCATTATTTAATGTTTCTACTATTTCTATTTCATTTTAGAAATCGGGTTCAGCATTTCGATGTAAATCAAAATTATTTAAATAAATCAAAAACCATTTTTTAATTTCTCCTTTTCTATCAGAATTTAATTCAATAAGAAGCACATAGAAATAAAATCATTAACCATTGAGTGATGTTAATCAGAACTAAATCCAGGAATGGGAGAACTTTTCTCAACATGTTTCTGTTTTTGTGGCCTTCTACTGTAGAAGCATTTAATTTGCGACAACGTTAATAATATCACTGGTTAACGAAAGGAATTGATTGAAGATATTTGCACAAACAGGTCTAGAGAAAACATTTAATAAGCATTTAAAACGATGAATCTCATGAAAATGAAATAGTACAGTAAATTTTAAGAACAGGTGTCAATCAGAGATGAAATTGTACTATTATTTTGTGAAATTGAAAACTATATTTAAGAAAGTATGGGTATCATTTTAAAATTTCATTTGAAAACATCTGAATATCATTGGAGTTTTTGAATAGAACTAAAATGCATATACATTTATATAAAAACTAGATTTACTTCATTTGTAAATGTAGAATGGGTTCTTTCTTCCAGTTTTTTTTAAAATTGACTTCTCTGATGATTTCATTGAATGAAATGATTTTGTAATATAAGTTTCAATTTTAAAATATTTAAGTAAAATTTAAAATTATTAAATTGTAGCAAAATGTAAAACAGGAAAGGGAAAATATAAAACGAATGAAAAACCAATGATTATGGATTTCTTTGAGCTATAAATTTATAATTACGAATATATTTTGTAGAATTGCATACGAAGGTTCAAAATTTGAATGTAATTCCGTAAAATAAAAGTAAATTAGTATAAACTCATGTCTTTGTATAATCACACAATCAAAAACAGAAAAGATAAGTTCTTGCAAACTTTCTTTGACAAAAAATTTTGAGATTTTTTATCTATTAAAGTTTTATTCGTTATAGTTTAATGCTTTCTTAAAAACTTTTTTAATTTGCTTTCTGGAAACGGAAGTGAGTAATTAAGAAACGAAACATGTTGTGGCATAAAATTTTGCAATCCTTTGGGCAAAGCAATTCTAGAAATAATTAAGTTACAGTTTGTTGAGTTTATAATGATACAGTGATAAAAAATAGACCCAGTTTGACAATGACTTAAAGTTAATGTACATAATACATAAAAAAAGATTTATCGCTTACTTGAAAAACTGGAACCTGAGATTAACTAATGGAAAGTTTGAAAGATAGAAATGTTATTACTCTTCGGTAATCATGCAAAAGAATCATCGAATATATATGGGAGTGCCGCATCAATTAACATTACGGAACTATCGGTATTTTGTGTTCTATCCAACAATTTACTGTTTCATTATATTTGTTTCAAACGAACCCATCGTATTACTAAAAAGTGAATTCAAATAAGAGCTATCCAATGTTGAGAGTGGAAACAGAAGCTTCAAAATGATCTAAATTTTCTAAAGACTGAAATAACAGATAAGGAACCTTGTCTGTATTTCTTGAAATTCCCAATAGTCTGTAACTAGTGCATGAAAAATACACATTCGCTACTTCCCAAAAAAATCCAACAAATTAAATATGTTGGGAATAATGATAGTTATTTTTTTATTATAAAGTTGTAAACTAACAGCATGCTAAAATGAATAAAATAATATATAAACTATTTAATTTTATTAATAGTATATAAATTATTTATAATACTAATATTTTATAGAAGAAAGCGTCATCTTCCATGTTAAACCCAAGATTTAAGCAGTCATCAACACCTGAAACTAAAACATCAATTCCTCACATTACTAATCAGCACCAACTATTTGATTATTTATATTGTAATCTTTAAAATTCATTAAGGAAAAAATTTACAATTAATTTTAAATTTAACTGATTCGAAATCTAGTAATGCAATGAAAAGAATGAAATTTCTGGATATCGTATATTTGATTGAATCCTTAGAAAATGAAATTAATGTCAAACTGAAATTTGTAGAATTGGTCAGAAGCTTTTGGATGAGGACTTCAAAGTACATATTACTTACGAGGGTATATATATTCAGGCTGCTCAAGACCTTTTAGTGGAACAAATAGTTTACGAAGCGGATTTGGTGAAAATAACATTCGGAAATGGAAATCAAATTGATTCTGAGGATAAAAACAATAAGATTTACTGTGAATTTAATAGATTAATAATGAAGCTAATTGGAAGAATTTATTATGAAAATTTTTCTGTTCTTTTCTTAGTTTATTTTATTAAGTTATGATAAGTGATGATTCATAAATACTACGTGTTAATTTTTTCTGTAAGTTCTTCTTAGCCTCAATATATAAAACCATGCCTTATTGTTATTTTTTATCGTGACATCACTCTTTGAGTTGCAACAAATTATAACATAATGAATATGCTATTGTTTTTGAACTACCATTAGCACACCTATGTTGTAAGGCATTTGTTTATATTCCTGTGGGATGGTCAAAATAGCTGTTTAATCCAAAAATGTTCTGCTGTTTTTCCTTGACTTTTAATCTCGTGTCAATCAATACTTCTTTTTCGATGTGAAAAATATGTGATGTCAATGTTACTAATCATCGATTTTAATGGGAATAATCTCAACCCACACGTAAATTCTTTTTGCTTCAAATATGGGTGAACGGAATTACCATAAATATCATTCAAGAATTCAATAATTATCCAATCATTAGTTTATAGTATTTAATTTTTATTAATGAATATTTCCCCAAAAGTTTCATTTTATTGTTATTTAACTATCATTTTTATATAATATTATTGTTTAAGATAATTGATAATACATAAATATGTATAACATGACATAATATAATAGTATGGAAATTTATTGCCGATTGATATCTTAATTATACATGGGGCTAAAACTTCCACAGACCTCTTTTTTACTCCAATTACAGAAAAAAATCTTTCGTGATGTAATTTTATGCTAGTTTCATTTAATATAATTACGTATTAAATCAATGTACAATCAAATATGAATACAAAAACAAGTTGTATATATATTCAAAAGAAAATTTTGAAAAAAAATGTACTATTTTGGAAAAAAAAATACTTGGAGATGTATTGGTGAAAATCAATCTATATATGAACTCAACTATCTCATATGCTTAGGAAATTTTGACATGTTTAATTTAAGAGCCTATTTTTAGTGTATCATAGTTTCAAATTTGGATTTCAGTGCTATATATACTTCTTTTCGTGACATAGTTTTTAGCTGAATACATTCTCCAAGAGAAAATGAATTATCATATTTTAACAGAGAATTCGCTATATACCAAAAGAAGAGGTTTTAAATTTTCAGCATTGATGGGTGCATTTAAAATCTGGAAATGATCGAAATATCAAAAGGTGGTCTGTTAAATTGAATTTAGTCAACACTGAACATAGAACCTCTGATTATCAACGAACACAAATTTCAACACGATGAAACACATGAAATTAGCATTACCATCTACTAAAACGTTCACCTATTTTACAAAATTTGAATATATAATTCTAAAGATTATTATATTCTCAGCTAATGACTATTTAAATAAAATCAGTACGTGATCTATAAACTAATATCTGACCATCATTATGACTGAAGTAGAAACGAAATTACAAGAACTCTTCATTTCAACATCTATTATGATCTCCATGAACATTAAATTTTTTTCATATTAGTGACCGACACCCAATAGAAATTTACCTCATTGGATATAGGACATGCATATTAACATTAAAAAATACATTTTTTAATCAATTTTGAGGAATTTATTATGTTTTCTGTAGTATGAATATACCTGGGAATTTTCTTAATATAGTATCAGAATCTCTATAAATCTTTCGATTTGAAAAAATGAGTGAATTGGAAATCCGTCTGATTGGGAAGTCTTACTGAACTTTAGTTTCTTTTTTTGTTTAAGAAAGCTAAAATAACATCGACTTATCTTATAGTTCGCTAAGCGATCTAAATGAATTATAATACTAATCTCTATTGGTCATGAAATTTCTTCTCCTTCGATTGCAGTAGATAACTGAAATGGAATTGAATACCAAACAGTCGAATATTAAGCATTTAAAATTGTCAAAACTTGTTCGAAATACTATTGTTTAGCATATTATTATAGAGTAAATTTATAGTATTTCTCTTGTCCTTGCCTCTCATCCCTGACAAGATATTGACCATTAAACAGATGGTCACTGAATATTTCCCATTTATTTATTAATCCTGTGCATTTATTCTTTTAGTAATCTTTCTTTTTAATGTTCTAATTTAAAAATTGAGATGTTTACATTCCATGTTTCAGAAATTTTGCATATTGTTTAAATTTTCTTTATAACTATTAGTTACAGACCGAATCCGAGCTTTGGCTGCTTCAACAATCTTCGTAACTATATATATAACTATGTAATTGTTTATTTAAAGTTATATTAATTTCCTCAACATCAAAAACAATTTTTTCATTTCTTTATTACTAAATTGTCTGAGAATCATAAATTCAATAATATTTGAATAATGGAGTAAATTAAGAAGCATATTTTTTTAATTTTTGTTTGATTGATTCACATATTTAATAAAGTATTTTTCTATTATTCTTAAAATAATACTTTATATAATTTTTTAAGACTTGTAAAATTAATTTTTCTGGATAATATTCTTAAGCAAACCAGTTTTCGGTCAATCATACAAATCAGTTAAAATCAATCGAACAAATACATCAAACACAAATTAGTTTTTGGTTTCTCAAATTTGAAAACCAAATTTTTTTATATTTTCAAAAGTTTTTGAGCAGTTTTTTTTAAATAAAAATATCGATAGTTTGTAAAGTAAAAGAACAGTCATTGATGATCATGAAGAATGAAATGACTTTTTTACGAGCAAAATATGAGGAAAAAGTCAAAAATTTTATTTGCGATTACAACATTTTTGCACTTTAATAATTTAAAATGATTGAGACAATTTTGTGCAGATCTATTTAAGCAATCTAAAAACAATTTAATTTTCGAGTGATGGCTTGTGTGTAAGAACAGCATGTGAAGTAAAGATAGGAATTATATGTATACCCAATATAATATATATACCTGATATAATTTTGTATACAATATATACTCGACTTATAAATATCCGATATAATTTTGATTTTAGAGTCAAAATGATAATTTTTCAGAATTCCGTTTTTTTTTTTTTTTTTTTTTTAAATCAAACATTTGCATTTGTATCATTTCTCATGTTTTTGTAATAACTTTTTTTTTTTATCAAAATGTACTTTTTGATAATGTTTCCATGTTATATTATTGCAATTTACATTTTACAATGAACTCAAATGACATAGTTTTAATAATATGTTTTCAGAATAATGTGTCAAACTCTGGAATGGGAACTATAGTCGAATCTCGTTTATCCGAATTTGATGCTACTCGGTGCGTCTGAGTTAAACCAGCTTCAATGTCTGTGCAATATAATTGAAACAATTAAAAAACAGTAAATTTTTATTTTATTATAAAAAAGTTACTTTTTTATTTCAATGGTAGAAGCCGAGCCACTTTTTTAAAGTACAAATTACTTTAGGATAAAAACAACAAAAATGCAAACTATAACCTTCAAAGTTTATTTTTTTATGATATCTTCAACAGAATATTTACTTCCTCCTAATTAGTATCTTAAATTTAGTAAAAAATACCAAATACTTTACACAATCTTTTAACTTAATATAAAACACCTACGGATTCCTTTCATTTCTTTATTAACACCATTTGTAAGGTCCTGAATTTTTAAGCACTTTGATGTATTTTAAGTTTGTATATAGTTTTGGACCCTATTCATTGCACGCAGTCCTTAGCCGGAGACTCAAAACACATAAAAATGAAAATGATTGCTTCACAATAAATCAAGTTCTTGTGTCCATCTGTGTGCTTAAGCTTTGTATATTTCTGTTAGTTTCTTAGCACTGTTGTAATTTATTTCGCAATAATTTCCTGTCCTCTTCAATGCTATGTATTTTCTATTCTATTATAGTTTTAAGAGCTCTTTAAATTCCTGCTTGTAGCAAAAACTAGAAACTGTAATTCTTTTAATATGAATAATTTCTTTAGCTGTCTGAAGTTTAGAAAATTAAATGTAATTTTTAAAATTTGTATATAGTCAACATTTTTTCATGCCATTATTCTCTCACAACAAACTGAAACATTCGAAGTACTCATTTATTTTTCTAGTGAAATGAACAAAATTTTGTGAATAATCCACAAAAATTAAAAGCATTAAAACATTTTACAACTAATAGTGTAGTGCGGATATTTGTACTTTATAACTATATGAAAAATTTAAATGTGACTAAAAAAATCGAAAACAGGAAATCGTTACGCTTTTTCACTTACCGTGCTCTAATTCTTAAAAACTTGGTTTGTTATCTTAGATAGAGTTTATTTTCTGTTGCATATAAAAACTCCGAAGAACACTCATAATGTAAGTCCTGATCAATAAATAATAAAATAACCAGATTTTATTTAAAAAGAACAATTAAAAATTTCTAAAATAATTAAAAACCGATTTAGTCATTTTAAAAAATTCCCTAAATATAAACATAGTTCTGCAAATAATTTAATACAATAAATTTTTTTCCTGTTACAACTTTTTGCAATCACGTTCTGTTTCAAATTTTCTAATTATATATCCATTTTGGACTTTTAGCATATTTCATAATTCTTTTACTTGTTTTCGTATATCTTTTAAAGATTTGCTGGCTGATGTTTGCTTAAAACTTAATAATAAAGTCTGTAGTCCTTTTTCATCATTATAAATGAGATAAAATAAATGTTTAATAATTTTGGAGTGGATGTTGTGCTTTTCGAACCTAGCTTTCATGTACAGTGACAATCGGTTGTTGAGTTTAACTAGTTAGAAGAATGAATCAGTTGGTAGTTGTTATTTATGCATATTTTACACTTTTAAAAATATCTCTTTGTATATTTTTTGCAAAGATAAATAATATAACAAACAATTTATTCCAAGATTAAAAATTGATAGAAGAAATAAAGTTATGTTATGTAAAAATTATGTGACCAGTTTGTGCGCCCCCATTTCTTTGAAGCCCAGAATCATTCTCAGCTTTGCACGCCTCATGTTGCTCTGTTGACACCAGCATACATTGCATATAGCTTATATTATTTTTTACAGTCTTATTTCAACAAATATATATTGAAACAAGAGAATATCCAATATCCTCTGCAATTCTATAGTTTAAATGATCTTTAGAATTTCACAAATTAAAGGTTTTTATCAAATGTAATTTATTATAGTAAAATAATTAATTTCTTTCAGTTGTAATCAATGACTTCTGTTCATTTTTTACTATAAAATTTGATTGCTTATTCAATTATTATGAAATGTCAGAGAAAACGACTTGAATGAGCTTAAAATATATAGCACTCTTTTTTCTATGATATATGTCACATCAGCATCAGAAGATTGTTGGTCACCAATCTTCTGATGCTGATATCAAAGTCCTCCTTAGCAACTCAGAATATGATCTGATGAAGATGAGATGGATGGTCACAGCATTTTAGATTAGGGTAGATACTTCTGCCAGTATGAAAGGAAATGCTCATTAATTGGCCACTTGTTAATCTATCACAAGAGTAGTCCATTCTTTTTCTCAATCAGCATTATCATTGCTTAATCAAACATTTGGGTATATGTGAGATTCAATTTTGGTTTATAAAACACGAATTTCTGTGTATTTTGTTGAAGGTTTAACGAAGGAAGAATATTGCTTCAGGTATATCAGTATGATATTTTCGATCACTTTCGTTGAAATATTTCTTTCAAAGCATCTAAGATAGTTATGTTTTGTATTCCATAAATACATCAGCTCAAAAAGAAATTTTTCGTCTCGAATATATTAGAGCTACGAATATACCTTGTTTCTATTCAATAACAATTTTTGAAGAACAAGCATATTTTGGCACAGAAAGGATTAGAAATTCTTAGACAAAAGTGTTAAGAATGACCATTTTCATATATTACTGGAAAATATTATTACGTTCTGTAATGGGTAAGAAAAACAATTCTACCTACATTTGAAAGCTGTGATTAAGATAATAAAGAGAAGGGGGTGAAAAAATTAAAGGATTAGAGTTGAAGCATAAGGTAAAACGTCTGCTGGATTTTAAAATATATAATTAGAAATGTCTAAAATCATTAAAATTTCATTTTAATGATTTGAGAATTGCCGAACATTTGAAAGACAGTGTCAATTTTTCCTTTCTCTCTGAATAAAACCGCTTAAAATAAAATACATGAGTAGTATATTTCATTTTTCTGTCTTGTGTTTGTTTTCTGAGAAGAAAGTGAAATATTGTGTAATATGTGGTATAAGAAATCTGATGTGATGCTATTATACAAACCAAAAATAGTAAAAATGAGTTTTAAAAATATTGACGGAAATAGTGTTCTCCAGCTTGATTGCATCATATTCCATTATTTTTAAATTTTTTTTAAATGGTGTTTAGATAACGAACAAATATATAGATAAATAGATTTAGTAAGGATTTTTTACTTTATTCACTGAATTGTTCGTTTAAAATATAAAAAATTCCATTTGTGTGAAATATTCCCATGGCAAGGGTTTCAGCTCTATCGCATTTAACCTTAATTTAAAAGCTTAAAAGCCATGTACTGTACTTAATATCTTTCACTAACATTTAAATTGTCTTGTGTTAACGAGTCATCATCTACTAGTCTATGATGCTTTTTCATAATATACTTAATAATTGTGTTCAGTTTTGCAATAAAAGATGCTTTTTTATTTTCTGAGAAATTAATGTATTTTTTTGTATAGAAAATCAAATAAGAAATGTTTCTTTATTCTCAAAATTTTTTATTATTTAATTGCAAGAGGAGCTTTATGGTGTTCATGTGTATCAATTCTTCATCCAGAAATCCTATTTATATCTTAAATTAAAATATTCATATAAATTTTTTATGGCAATATAGTTTTGCATACTAACTTTAATTTACTACTTTGTTTGTTAGGTTGTTTTACTGGGCAATTGCCTGAAAATGAGATCATTTCATCGTCAACAAATTTACTTTATTCATCTTCATTCAAAGCACCAATTGGTTAAATTAATTTGCAGTAAAATCACCTTCTCAACATCAAAAGTGTAGTTGAATTTTTAACATCATACCTGATATTATATTATTATTTGAAAATTAATACTTTGAAAAGTCCTTTTTGAAATACATATTTTGCATTTTTAAGTCATTTTATTTCTAAATAAGTAGAATATCTTTTTATGGTAATCCCTATTGATCAGTTTGAAACATTATATTCAGAATTTATATTAATACAGTAATTACCAACTACTTTTTATTCTCTTTCAGTTTCAGAGTATTAATTATAATTGAGTAAAAAAATAATAGATTCATTTAACTATTAAATTTACAAAATTGAAAGCAATGCAATGCAATATATCATAGTACAAACAAGAAAAGAGTTTAAATTTAGTTTAGATAATTATGGCATGCACACACGTTAACTACACATTCTGCTTTTAATTACCATTTCTTTCGAACATTCTAGTGCTTATTGACACAATCCTCAACCGATGTACATCTATTGTTATTTTTAATATTATGAAGATTAGAAATTTGTCTTTTTTTCAGTTTTAATTCTCACAGTGACTTTCGAATGGTGAAGTGAATGTTCTTGATGCCGGTACAGGGTCGAATAACTGTCGGCAAAGCGTCTGCGGGAGAGGGGAGGCTGGGCAGCTGACCTAGGCCTTGCCCTTTGTTGGGATAGACAGAAAACTGGCTTGCCTCACGTGATAGGAAAGAGCTATAAAGGAAAAACTCTCTCCTTCCCGATTCACTCTCTTTGCTCTAGTCCACCCGCATCTTCATCAACACTTGACCAGGTAAGTACTCTCCTCTTCCACAATCTTCTCCTGGCAACTTATAATTAAATGAATATATTTAGATACTTTGTCATATAATAATACTTTGTCATATAATAATGCATTTCATCTAGTAAAAATATTGTTCTGTTTATTGAGACAAGAAGAAATTTAAAGATATTTTTGATATTTCTATAAATTTTGTAAATTTCAAGGATTTAACAAATGCCATATTTTATATATTTCATGAACTTTTCTTAAATAAAGAGATGAATAATTAATTAAGAGAGTTCCCACGAAACTTATTTTAAGAACAATAAAAAATGTAACATCGGTTTGATATGAAAATATTTCAATTTTTAATTTTTTATTTTTCAATATTGAATAAATCTGATACATTCATAAGCAAAAAAATGATAGAATAAGTAATTTGAAGATAAAAAGGTAAAATCTATTTAAACAGGGAAAATTTTATGATATATAACTTGAAATACATAAATTTACATTCATAATTTTTTAAAGATTTGTTTTTAAACAGGATCCTTACAAAGTATATTAGATTGAATAATACGTAATTTTTGTATTACTGACACAGTTTTTTAGAGGTAAAGAAATACATGATAATTAGTAATTAACGATAATGGTATAATAACTGTGAACCATAAGTTTTCCTATAACCGTAACTTTTGTGTAAGTTTGCTGTTTGGGATATTAATATAAAAGTAATAATGGTGATTTCTCTCGTCAATGTTTAAGAAAGTAAACTAAACAAACAATTTGTTTTAACGTGATAAACATTCTTTTACTGATAACGAGTAGTTTAATTTAAAAATCGATAAAAGAAAATCATGCGAGATGAAAAATACACTACTCACACTTCTAATTGTATTTAATGGACCTTTTGAACCTTTATTCTGAAATTTCAAATTATTCCACATTCGAAGTTTACAATCTTTAATACATTCAGTTCTTATATATTCATACAGACAAAGTATTTTTTTTTCAATACTTAATGTTTAAATGAAAAGAAAATTTGTTTTAAAATAGAATATTTTATAAACTTGTCTATTTTAGTCGTTTTTTTTCTTACCATATACCATCGTGGGGTAAAAATTTAGAAATGCTTCTGTGGAAGAAAAAACTAACTCTGATGCAGTTGCAAAGATCGAATAATATTTTAAATTTAGAACTAAAATTTTATTGTTTTTTTATACGTGGTTATTTTCACTAAGAGAAAGAAACAATTAAGAGAAAAAACGTGGGCATTCAATTTAATTCAGATTTAAAATCTGCATGAATGTGGGGTCGGGAATTATTTTAATTTTCTGTTAACAGAGGGCGCAGTGTTGCACACCATATTTTTAAACTTCAATTTTTAAATATTCTTGCATATGATTGGAAAGAGGATGACATACTAAACTAATATTTTCGAAATAATGAATGGAATAATTAAGAATATTTGATATATTTGAATAATAATTATTTTTTTTTCCTTTTATAAAATTTACGTTTCATAATTTTGGACTGATTCTATGCGGGTGAAAATTTATTTCTGAAAGAATTGAATACATGAAAATACTGAAGCCTATTTCATGTGATTAATTAGATTGACGAGACAAAATCCAATAGATATTACGTAAGAAGTGTATCGAATTTAATTTTATAGTATAAATTTAATAATTTTTAATGTAACTAATCCGTCACTATTGCTTACGAATATATTTGAATTACAGATAGGACGAGTTTCAACTGAAGAAGTAAAAAAATTTCCAAATATATAAATTGAAATACTTATCCTAAATGAAAAAAAATTAAATGAAAATGGAAATTTTTTGAAATGAATTTTTTTATATATTTTTTACAATTTAATCAGTACAAAAAATATTTCAAAATAGAGAATGTTATTTATAGCATCTTTTTGCTGTGGAATTTTCGTTTATTTAAAAGATATAAATATTTTTGAGTAGTTTTTTTCGTAAGCTGATCATATTGTAAGAATACATTGACATTTATAGAAGTTATATTTCATTTGAAATTTGTACACTTCGAAAATCAACAAAAATAATAAAATTGCATGAGCAATTATTTTTTAATACATTTCTCTTATCTATATTTTAATTAAATATGGTAAACTTGAACACAAGTACATTTTGTATTTAAGAGCAATAAAAAGCTATTTAGAATTAGCGTTTAATTAAAATTATTTTATCAACAGAAAAATAACTTTGACATTAAAGTAATAAAATAATTATGAAAAATGCTACGTAGTTGCTTGTAGTTAATTTTAGAATTTAAAATTTTTCAGAATAAATAATTTGGATGTAAAATCTCTTATATGCAGGGCAATTTTACTTGGCCAAAGACTTTTTTCCTAGATACATAAATTGATACTTTATTTTAAAAAAAGCACTTGTGAGAATAAATATCGCCTGTAAAACGATCAAATAGAATTATTATAAGCTATTCAGAATATTAAGCAAATATTATGCAATTCTTTTTATTTAAAGTAAGTAATTTTAATAAATTTTTGATCAAATTATTATGCTATTAAAAATATAAGGTTGATTTGTTTGATTTTACATTGTACAATCAGAAAAGAAAACTAATCATTACATAGAAGGAAAGTAAATTTAATAATAAAAGTAATTTATATTCAATGTGTAAATAAATGATGAATGAATACATCTTGGTCTCTAAAGAGAAAAAAAATAAATCCAACGTTGCTTACAACTAATGCGGTATGACTGGTAAAGGTAATTCGATACAAATAAATTAAATTACAAGGAGAAACAACATCTTGACAGTTTCCTTATCTAGAGAGAAATTATTTAACCAGTTCGCGCGAGTTTGATTGAAAGCATTTAACGTCAATCAGATTTGGTAGGTCAATAGTATTGTAATAAATATTTATTTCAACTTTTGTTAAGAGAAGTGAAATGAATTTGAAAGGATTGGGTAAGCATTATATATATATATATATATATGTGTGTGTATATATATATATATATATATATATATATACACATACATACATATTACTAATTATTTATTTTATGTAAGTATAATTAAATTGGGAAAAAATTATTAAGAATAATTTAGAATTCTAATGCTGTATTTGAATAATGTATGATGATAAAATAAATTCGAATTTCTGAGCTTAAATAATTGCAATTTATGTTCATTGAAGTGACATTGAAAGCATTCGCGGGTTCTCTTTCAAAACATAAATAATGTTTTTCTTTAACCACAAAAGGTGGTTAGCCTTGGCCAGAAATCTTAATATTTCCCACAAAAGAAAACAGTAAGTCGAGGTATATGCATTTGGAGAGAAGATAAATATAATACACATTTGAGAAGAGGTGTTTTTTTTTATTTATAAGAACGGTGATTATTTGCTTCCAATATTGCAAAACTTCACTGGATCAAAGAATCTAACAAGTAAAAATATGTACTAAAAAAAATTACAAAAAATATCTTTGCAATATAAATTTTCACAAAATAGAATAAATATTATTCTTGAATTTAAGTAGAAATTTTATTGATTGCATTATTATATACGAATGCATCATCATATATTTCATTCTAATTTGATGCATTAAACTGTAATAAAATACCAGAGTATCGAATAATTAAAAACATTTGGTTTATCATTATTGTGAAAAGGAATCGAATTTTATGTATTGGAGTTTCCATAAGAGTATATTATGATTTAGAAACTGCTTATAAATTAAAATGAAATTTGATTAGTTAATTGATTATTTCTTATTGCTTGTCCACCCCATACTTTTAACAATATATGAGATGAAAGTTGCGTATTCCAACAATACATCTTAGAATACTCATGTTTTAAATTTTCATGCTCATTGAAGAATATTATTTCTTACGGAATATCATAAGCATTAAAAAATGCAAAAAAAAAAAAAAAAAAAAAAATAATAATAATAATAATAATTTGAAATATTTTTTAAAAATAAAGTAAGATAATTTTACACTAAGCAGATTACTGTTGAGGAAATAGTTTACATCAACTTAAAATATTTTTATTTATTTTATTCAAAAAGAATATTCAGTAAATACTGAAAAGGAGAATTTTGAATAAATCATTTTTTGATACAATAAAAAGCAATAATAAAACCAATGTATTTCTAACCAAAACCATTTTAGATGAAAAAAGTTTGTTTTATGTATCATTGATCAAGATAAAAAGCGAATCGCTTAGAGAATCCTACTATTTTGATAATTTCTTTTAGAGGCAGAAGATGAGAAAACGTCTTACAATTTTCTATGTATTTCTTTTTAATAACGTTATCTACAAACTATGACAATGCTTAGAAGTGAACAAAAAATTCTGCTGTCAAATGGGCAAAAGTCAAGAGACATTTCAAGGCCACTTTAACAGCCATACATCATTTGCGTCTGAATATTTCAAGGTCTTCCATGAGAGTATTCTTGAGCGAATTGATGGTAGCAGGTAAAAAAATGCCGTTTCTTTAATTAGGTTAGTCTTTCTAATTTGTTTGCTTAAACTTGATGCATTACTAAAAGTTCGAGGTGAAAGAAAGCATGCCAGACGTTTCTGAAAGATATCTATTTTGCGACAATGTCGAACCGTTACTTCCTGAAATACAGTGAAGAAAAGATTTTATTTGTAGCAAGCTCATCACAGCAAACATTTAAAATTCGCGATTCTAGAAATATACCTACTTGAGGTTTGAAAACTCAGATATTATCAAATTTATAATTAAATGTTGCTAAGCAATTGATTAAAGATACATTAATGAAAGTACTTTGAGCAAACAATTATTACGTAAAAGTTTAAACACGAAGTTTTTTAAATGGAATTTTCCAAATTAAAAGATGATCAATGCAAAGTAACAAGAGTAACATGAAATATGTTTATTAGGAGAAAAAAAGATACTCTGCACTAACGTTTATAGATTAGTTTCAGGTGAGATTTCCAAATGGAATTGAAAAAAATCTAGTTATAATAAGATCCAATCGAAAACTGAAAGGATCAATAGATTTGAATGTTCGTATACTCTGTTGATAAGGTGTGAAAACAAATGAAGCCGTTCAAATGTCGACGTTGTCATTTTTGATTAGGATTCAAAATAACGAATCAATTATTGATTATATTCTCTGTGAATGATGAATAGAGGAATTTAGTTTTGATGAATGGTTAACCGACTAATGGTATCTGGAATTCTTCCAAATCTTATGTATAAAAAGATCTCAAAATAAGTTTTGTGAATTGGAAGGAATTTCTCCTTGAAATGTTCAAATGCAGAATCAATGCTTCAGTTCAAATGCTTTATCGATTCACAGCATTTTTTGTAGAATAATATTCTCGCTTTTCAAGACAGAGCTCCCCTTCGGCAATATATATATATATGAAATAGATATATATGTATGTAAAAAGCATTCTTTAAAAATGGCGATGATAGTGGCATTTGCAACTTGTTTAAAAAAAGAAATTTTAGGGCACATTTCACATTCACAAATTTTAACTTTATTGCCTGGCGGAAAGGTGTTATGAGGTTTCAGTTAAGAAGAAGGTGTTGTTAAGAGGTTGCAGTTATTATCAATCGCATCAGATCATATTCCATGAGTTACAGCAGAATAAGTTCAGAATAATCATAAGAAATGCTTTGTTGGATTTCAAAAACCCGTAGTCTATTACATTTGTGTTACTCATATGACGATTGTGGACTATACAATCACGTCGAGCTGTGAATCAAATAATTCAGACAACAAGCAAAATATTTTCTTGTCAATAAGCATCTGCTTAAACAGTTCAATGACGTTTTCAGTATCTGAGATCATCAACTCAGTGACTGTGAGATTTATAAATTTACAGTGCCATGCAGATAGAAGTGCATCCAATGGCGGGATCAATGATGATCCTGGATGTAAGAATGATATGGCGTCATAATCTCAGACAAAGTCAGGTTCTTTTACATCATCATGGTTATCATATTCGTATCTGGGAGAATCGTGGAGAATGCATACTCACAGCATATCTTAAGCATCGTCATATTGACTCTTTACATGTACTGATGGTATGGCCTACTACTGAGGACACATTTCATTCACTTTTTATTCGTATTGACAATACTTTAAGCAGTTGTGGTTACATTTCTATAATGTCAAGGCCTATATGTTGTGCATTTTTCTTTTTTTAAGGCCAGTATTTCTTCTTTTTATTCGAATCCAGTGAGATACTAAGTTTTGATCGGATGATACACAATCGTACGTTGCCGATGTTCTATGGACCTTTCTTAATTCTGAAAATATTTTGTTGCTACCTAACACATTTTTCATATTTTCACAAATAGAAAACGTCTGTTCTGTGTTTGTCAAACAATTGATTTACTGCATACATTATTCAGTACGATGCAATGAATATGACATCTCATTGAAGTTGCATGGGTAGCTATGCCTTCAGATGCCATCTAATCTCTTTTTAACTCAATACCCCTGTATTTAAGTGCCACTACAGCCTGAACCTACCAAATTCATGCTCATATAATTTCACTCTTTAATACGAAATAGTTTATTTATATTTATTTATTTCATTGATCAAACAGGTGGAAATTTCTTATTGAGAATATTTTACAATTTTTATGTGCAATAGATAAATAACTTTGGGTCAGATTTTAATGTATTCAACGATAGTGAATAACCGAAAAGATTATTTGATCAAAAGAACAGCGATGTGAAAATTGTGAAGGCTCCCGAGTCTGATGAGGTAAAAAAAATCTGGAATTTTCTACTATCTGTAACGATACTTCATCTGTTTAAGAATTTTGGCAGCCCATTGAAAATTTAGCCTTTTTAAATTTTCAGGGTTAAAGGTCACAGAATCAAGTGTAGGGCAAGTTGTCAAATGAAAACCACTAAAAGAAGAAAGTTCATAATTGAACTTGAAAGGCAAAGGGGACAGATGCCATCAACAACTACACCAATTCACTTATATGGAAAGTCATGCCCTGTCGAGAGTCAAAGTCTATTGCAAAAACTGTATGAGGCATGTCTATTGGGAAAGGTGAAAATACAAAAGTATTCCACACTTTATCAGTTGAGAGGGGCTAATATTCGTGTTTTAAGCATTTGTCAGTTTTCTTCCTTACCTCAGAACTAAACTGATGGGTGGATGGATGAAAAACTGGCTGCGGTAACTTATGGTCATTTTTAGTCAAAAAAGTTTGGAAAATAGCGATCTCAGTTTTGGAAGATACAATCCTTTTTAGAGTATCTAAAAACAATTGTCGTGATTAGAGGGTATACACACTTCAATATTTTCTTAGTGTTCAATGACCCGCTTCTAGAGTGATGTGGTTTAAAGAAAAAATTACCAACTCAGAGTTGACCTTGTCACTTGACAGTGACTCAAAATTATGAGGTAATTGGCTGAGTTAATTTATTTTATTAGGCATTTTTTAAAATCCAAAAACGTATTGCATCAACCTAATCTAAACGAAATCTGGTTCTTGGTTACTACTTTAGGGATTGCGGAATATATTTCAGGCAATTTTTATGATTATTAAAAATAAATGGCGATATGTTATCATGAACTTTAAACTTACTTTCTGCATAATTTAAGCCTCGCTGACAGTTGAATAGTTAACACTTTAGCTTCTGTTACTTCAGTTCATTGGTTCGATTCTGATGTGAGACATAGAAATTTGTAGCATTTCGTAATTTGCTTTGAACTATAAACCTCGATTTCGTTCTCAAGCACAAAAAAGATCGTAGGGCTATAAACACATAAACCAAACCCGTAAAGTTTAAAATGTAAAATAATATAATTTAAAATAATACAGAAAAAATTTCAGTTGAATGATACAAGAATTCTTTTCTAACATTCGTTAGAAAAGAAAGCGAGACAAGCATTCAGTAGTAAAATTTTATTTTCTATTCTCATAAATATCCGGTCAATATAAATTTCTAATAAAAACACTTTTTTAAAAATTTTTTTCTCAGAACTTTGAATGAATACAAGTTTCTGTTTTCAAAAGAAAAGATAACCTATTAACATATAAAGTTATTACATGAATTAAAATTTCCAAATTCTTATAAAATAGTTATTCTAAAATTCGTGGAAATCCCTCTGCAATGAATAAAAGAGTGAAATTACTCTTTATATCCACTGAAAAAGAATTAAACTTATTGTGTAAGCCAATTTTCTAACCTTTAATTTTTTATAAGACATAAGACACCATGGTTTTGAAACTAAGAAATATTCTTAATAAGTTTTGTTATATCATGTTTGGCTATATTCTATGAGATTAATTAGCATATTTATTATTCTTTAATAATTGTCATTTTGCTTATTTACTTAATTATTTATAGATTGAAATTTTATAAAAGCAAACAGAGCTATTCAAGAAATGACTTAAGGAAACTTAAATAGCTTATTTCTTTTTTTTTTTTTTATCATAGCCAACGTATTGCTAATTTTCATTTTACTGAATTTCGAGAAATCGACAAAACTCCATTTTGTATGTATAACTACAATAACAATCAAAATGTTATCAATAATTTCCAATTCAGTTTTCTGCCTGTAAATAATTATTACAGCAACTTTGATCTACTTTTTAAATTAAGTATGCACAAAATATATTACGCCAATTATCTCAGATAAAAATTTCTTGGAGGAAGGGTTATTTCAAAATATAAAGAAAGACTATTAATATGAATAGTTATATATATTATATATGCTTTTAATATGAAAAGTACTTCTCAAGCATCTTTTTTATAAACTTAAGCAATTCTTTAAAATCAAAGTATGAATATTTTATATTCTGATAATTTCAAAATTTATGTTACTAATTTTAAATATTGGTAATATCAGTAAAATTTACGAGTTTGAATTTGGTAAATTTAATGATATATTAAATTTTAATGTTATAACATGAGAACAATTTATGTGTTTAAATATCAATAAAAGAACTCTGGGATTTAATAAAAACATTAGAATTAGTATTTTGTAATTTAAAATAATATTTAATTAAATATTTCTCTTATATTTAAAATATTTTTTCATTTGTTCTTGAATTGAAAATAATGAAGTGTTTTAAAACATTTTGCATAAAATTCATCACTCTTATTTTATTTTTATTTTACAAAATTATTTTTTTGTAATAAAAGTTTTTCTAATTACAATTGAGTTAGTTATATTCTGAAATATTTTGTGTTTCCTACAACCCTATCCACTATAAAACATATTTAAGGACTTTTCAAATAAATTTTTTTATAACAATAAGGATATATTTGATTTAATAATGATTTAAAATCCATATTTTTTAAATTTTTATTTAAATTTAATAAATATTTATAATAAATTCATGAGAACTGATGTGAGGCATTTCCTTTCATTTCTTAATATTTAATTATTAATAAATAAATTCTACATATTTTTAACTTTAAAAAGTTAAAGTTTTGTAAATTATCTGCAAATATGAGACATTTTTAACATTCTACTTATGTTTACATTGGAAATACCAAATTAAAAGTTGATTTATTTCAAATAAAAATCTAAATAGAAAAAAAACAATAATTTTTTTTTTTTTTTTTTTTTTTTTACAAATTCTATTTTAAAGCTAATTACTGAGTGATCACTTTAAGCTAGCAGTAAGTTTTCCCCAACCGGTGTGTTGTTGGAAAAACCTCTTGTTTTTCGCCAATTAGCAATTGAAGATTATTCATTTGAGTTGGCAGCAAGCAGCTGAGCGCTCGCTCGCGTGTTCGGCCGTACCACCTCAAGACCATTTAGCCAAGTCGTGAGTGACCATGGGGCGAAAGTAAGTCACCGGGTCGTGGGAAGAAGTCACTCCCCCCACTTTCCAGTGCATTGTGGGTAGATGCGAAAAAGTTGGCTTTCGTTACGGCTATTGTAACAAGCGCCTACACCCTTTTCTCTTTCTTATTCTGAGAGTCGCTTGCTAAAGCTGTCGAAATCGAACTTTTTACTACGGTTCTTACTACAAATCTTTCCCTGTAACATGTTTACAAATTATATTGGAAAGGTGGTGTAAGCTTGATTGTTACTTTCGAAACTGAAAACACTGGTCTCCATGAGTAGATTTTATTTTTGCAATTGCGCTTTTTATTGGATTAATGATAAAATATAGCATATATTACACGCCATGCTGAATCACGGGAAGTTTATAATTTTGAATTTTTACTAATTAAGTAGTTTAAACTTCATATAACTTCTTTTAATTTTTTAAATAAATTTTTGTTTCACTAATTTTTTTTTGTCACGAAATTTAATTTTTTTTTTCTTGCGCATCTTTTGTCACTTTACTTATAGAAAAGTATTACTTGATTATAGAAATTTATAGAAACGTGCTATAACAATGAAATTCTGTGCAAATCAAATAACTTTTATAATGAACATTTTCAATACCCAGACTAAAACTCTCCAAGTGTTCGTACCCGCAACAGAGCACAGCGATAAATATAGATGCTTATTTATTTTAAAAGAAAAAAAATTTTTTTTTAATAAAGTTTAAAAAAAAAACTAAATGAGCTCTTCTAACAAAATTTAAATATTTTACTTGGACAAATATTTATGCAAAAAATGGAAAACATTGTAAAATAACATCGCTCCTTCAAATAGTTGTGATAGCTGATTCAACAACTAACTGTTCCATGTAATACTTTTACTCATATAAGTGAAAATGTAAAGAAATTTCATCAAAATTTATTTTTTCAATAAAAAAAAGACATATTCTCAGAAATAAATAATATAAGAAATTCTATAAAAATATATAGTTTAGCAAATATATATTCTAAAGATCAGGTTATGATCTAAATATTTTTATATAGTGTTCAGTTAAATTTAAAATAAATTCCTAACATAAAATGTAAAGAAAAATTAAATTTAATGAACAAAATTTAGTGTAGTTATGATAAATTTGTTCTGAGGAAAATATAACTATGATTTGAGTTTATATTTAGAATAAAATGTAGAAAATGGCCAATAAAATGAACATTAAATTACCTAAATTAACTTAAGAAAAACCGATCACCATAGTAACTACATATTTAACAAATATATGTATTATAAATTTTACATGAGCGTTATTTATATCTTAGTGTAACCAAATATGCTAAAAAGAACTTACTTGTATTCGAAAAATATTGTACATTTGTATTCGTAAAAGTGAACTTTTCTTATTGTTGCCCTTATTTTAAGAAAAAATATAAAGAATAAACTTGGTTGTACATAACTGGTTAGACTTAAGATCTCAGTTTATCAGGAAGCTGAATATCATAGGGTTGACAAATATGTGAAGTACTGTTCTAGTTCGTAGCTAAAGGAAACAGTTACAGTCTTAAGTGTTATCCATTTTCATGAATTTATTTACTGAGACAGCCATGTTAAGAAGAATACTTTATTCAGTCGACTCGGAATAGTATATCTTTCTTTGGTGTAGTTTGAATATTATGATAAGAATACGCTGCTTTAAATTTTCTTTAATTATTAAAAAATCACAAAGTGTGCAAGAGAGGTACATATAGAAATATTTTAAGTTTTTAATCTAGTCAGAAAAACAGAATAGCCAGATTTTTATCTTCTGATATAGTTGGAAAAATTATTTAGCATTTTGCAATTATGAAGCTTCCAAGACTAGATGATACATACAATTACGAATAGAAATTTCTTTGAGTTTCTCATTTATTCTGATGTAATCTTCAAGTGTGATGTTAAAAATATGATTGCAGAGCACTTGATTATATTTTACTGATACGAAACTTCCTATCGAGCATTAAGATGTGAACAATTATAAGTAGTAGCATTTCAGAATTTTCTAATAATTTAAATAAAAATTTAGTGTTTCTGGATAGAATATATTATTTCTGTCTGAAAGGTATAGCTTTGTCTTTTACAATTACAAATACCTCAAATGCTCATTAAAATATGAGCAATTACAAGTAAAACAACTTAGATTTTCCAGTTTAGTTGGAAAAAATTATTTTCAAATATTCCTAAGACGTGATATGAAAATGCTGATACAAAAATGTTTGATTACCTTTCATAATTAAGAAATCATCAAATGTTCATCAAGGCGCAATTACATAGAGTGAAATCTTAAATTTGGTTAAACATTATATCTTCTTATGGCTTATGGTATGTAAGTTCTGATAGAAGGTTATTTAATTACTTTTCATAATTATAAAATTCCAATTGCACATGAAAATATATACAATTATAATAATATTCTTAAGCTTTCAAATCTGGTAAACATCTTTTTCTGATATGGTATAGAAATTTCGACAGTAGGTCTCGTGTTTCATAATTATGAAACTTTCGAAAATGCATTAAGCTGCATTATATATCACTGTCACAAGTGCTATTATCGTTATTTTCCTGAGTAAATATATTATAAATAGTGCCATTTTAAGTTTCTTATAATGTATTAAATATATAAATGTTAGAAAATCGTTTTTTAATATTAAATAATTTTATCATGAAAAAGATGCTTAGATTATATTCTCAAGCTCGCCTAATTCAAGGACACACATGTAGATAGGATTGCAGCTTTTCTGAAGTCCGCCTATGCAATCAAAATGTTTGCGCAAAATGAAACTTCGAATAATTATACTCGAATACGTAAAAAAAAATTGATGATATTTACTCATTCATAATGCTGTTAAGAGTACACTGGGAAAATTTTGTCATCGAAAATACACTTTTTATATTATATTGTCAAAATGAACACAACCATAAAAACTTTAATTGGATGTATATAAAATCAAAAACCCCGAGGTATCAATGCAATAAAAAATACACGATTTATATGTTTAATAATATGATTTCCATAAGTCACTATAAAATAAGAATTGAACTTGTCTTTCTAGCGATTGAACATATAAATTGAAATGCCTTTTTTTAAAGCTGCCATTAAACTTACACGAACATCTGAGATTTAGTTAATAAAGTTATTGTGAAGGGAAACATATCTAGGATAAGTGATAATCCCGTTGTGTAATAAAGCAGGGCGTTGTCAACTCATCAGGGGATAATCGTAATTTTGATGGGCGTGGTTCTTCATTTAGGAGCGAGATCGACACCATTATATATATATTTTTTTACATAATTCTTCTTTTTAACGAAATGAAGTGAATTAAAGTTAGAATTTAAAAATCGTTCGTTCTGTAAAAGAACAATGGGAATTCGCTTCGAGATGTCCAGTATATTACAAGCATATTTTTCTATCTTTTTTATCATTTGTGATTATGTAGGTCAGTTTATCTTTTCGTTATTTCTCTTACATACAATTTGTTGTTATTTTGTTCTCGAAAGGTGATTTGTCAGGTTAGGTGTAATTTTATCTTTTAAATGGCGCATTGTTTTAGTATATCACCAATATGAAATTTTGTTACCTTTTTGTGATTTCAAAAAGATAATAAAAAAACAAAATTATATTAAACTGTAAGATTTAGACAGTACGACCCTTTTTAGTTGAAGTAGATTTGTCAAATTTGGACATTTGAATTTAGCATTTTCTTTTTCACCCATTTGCAAATTCGGTGCTTGAGTAAAATTTTCTCCACCAAAAACGTTACCGTAAAATCCTTTAATTGATATCGAATTGTTCCTTTGAATGTGTTTCATATTATAATCTACTCGAATATTATTGTTGAAACTCTTCTCCAAATGAAAACTGGATTTGTCTGCATAAGTGGTACCTTTCTCATATGAATTAGTATCAAATCTCGAAGATGTTCAGCAGTTAACGTTCTTCAAACTACACATTATTTTGCAATCAACAAAATAAAAAGTATTAACTTAGTTCATAATTTGAATTTTTGTCCTTGAGATTTTCTTTCGCATTGAAAAAAGAATCAGCCTTTCCTGTAGACTAACTAACGTTACTTGTTTCGTATTGACGAGTCTTTTAATAGATATATTATAATCTAAAGATAATTTAAAATTAATTTATCGACATCAAAAGAAAAAAGCTGTTTAAATTGAAAATTTGAAAATATAATATTATATTGGCGACTGAAATAATCGCATTCCATTCTGTAATAGGTAGGTCACTAATGCTTATGTTTTCGTGTTATAAAAGCAGAGAAACATTTATTAGAATTTTTGCTTAAAGAAATACAAATGATTTATCAAAGTAACAACCATTTATTATGTATATTGTTTTCTGCTATTGGTGAAAAATCGTATTTTATGGCGTCAATTTTTTCTGGTCCATGTTTGTGATAACTATTGCATTCTATTCTGCAGTAGATAGGACACAAATGAATAAAAGTAGAGAAATATTTTTTAGAATTGAATTTTTCTATTAAGAACAAAAATGTTTTATCACAATAATATTTATATATTAAGTTCTGTTGGAGAAAATCATATTTTTTGGCGGCATTTTTTCTTGGTTCACGGGATTTCACATACACACACAGCCAATTCATTCGACATGACAAGTTTCAGCAATCTCTAGTTAAGTATGCATGATTGATAAATGCTTAATTAAATAAAAAGTTTAGAATTGCAAATATTGTAAGATACGCAACTGGTTTGTGGAAAAGTTAAAAAAAATATTCTTATGAAAATGTTGCAGTTCTTATTACCGATATTCACTTTCGAAGTATTCTTCATAAATCCTAAGTCAAGTAATCAAAAGAACTTAAAAGAAAAGTCATTATTTGTGATTTTTTTCTGTTTATTTATATTTATCATTCCTAAACTTAATATTTTACTGTAATAACTTTTAAACTAATGACACATTTTAAATAATTAAGAATGAAATAACAAGGCCAGTTTTATAAAAAATAAATAAAAAAAAGATATTATCAAATGAATTTGTAAAGAACTGCGTTTAAAATATCATTTTTTAAGCACTTAATCTAGAAGATTAAACCATACTTATTCATATAATAAATTCAAGTTTTTAAATATAATTGATGACTATTTAGTGAATTTTTCACTTACGTATCATAAAAAAATGAATAAAGTATCGATAAGTAAATATAGTTGTCTCTGTTAAAGAGCTTTAAAATATATATATTCAATTGTACTCCTTTCCATTTGAATTTATTACTGAAATCCTTTTCAAATCTTAATTAGTTGATTAAAATACACATTCAATATCAAATTGTTCGTTAATAACTAGGCATCAGTTTATAATTACTTTTAATAATTATATTATCATAATTGCTTTTATAAACAGAAAATATAGGAAATCTGGGATTAGCTTGAAGCAACTCCAATTATATAAAATTTATTTAATTACGTATCATTCCTAAAATGGATGAATATGAGTTCTTCTTTGAATGCAGGTCTTTCAAAGATCTGCATTCAAAGATCTTAGAGGAAGATCTAAAATGATCTTAGAAATTATTCGATATTATAAGATTAATTAAATACGATTTGATGCCCTGAAGACTATTCAAAAGTAGGAGAATTCAAATAGAAACTGTGTGCACCTCTTTTTGATTTTTCAGTCTTTAGTTGTACATTGAATTTAAACATTTAGTTATTGTCCATATAAATCAGTTTGGATGCATATTTTATTCAAGAAGATATGAATGTAATTTATAATCTTTAAATTAAAATTTACAAGCAGATTTCTGGTAAACTGAATTTGAGCGAGATTTAAGAAATAAAACTAAAGCTTTCTTTGTGATAATTTTTACTTTTTCTTGAAAAAGGAATGTCTGTTATTTATCTTACATCACATAAATACTAAAATTCACCTTGAAATAGTAAACTGTCTATTCGTAAGATGAAAGCTTGCTCGCTTAAAACTATTTATTTTCCTCACTAGAAAAATAAGTGTTAAGCAAACAATGTTGTCCTATTACTAACAAGACCCAATAATTTAAACAAAACCAAATGAATGTTCTCATTGTTTTCCCGTCGCAAACGTTCCTTCGTGAAATAAGATCATCATTAATAATGTTTAACAACGAGGTTGTTCCGTTGAAAGTTGTGACCTCGGATTGATATGTGACGATCAGGCTACAGTTTCACTCGTTGATGCGAAATGGTTTATTTATATTTACGCATTGTGTGGTTGCACCAGATAGACGTTCTTCATTGAGCGACAATAATGGTATTGTGTAGACTCCCATCCAGGAATCGTCCTCCTTTTACGCAGGTCGATACTCCCTTCGTTTGAATGCTTGAGCGCTGAGAGGGAGCCTTATGGTTGACGGCATTACTCATTTGCTATGAATATGTATATTTAGAAATTATAATGCATTCTGTTTCAACCATATCTTCACTTTCTCTTCCATTTACTTTTGTTATGAGTAGTTTTTTTTATTAATAACACAGTGCATAAAAATTTTCATAAATATTCACGTAACATTTTTCGTAAACATACTGAAATAACTAAAAGTTATTTATAGAATAAAAGAAATATATTTTTACAATGAATATGATTGTGCAAAATGAAATAGCATTTTTAGCATTAAAGTTTAGCAAAAATCATATGCTAAGAAATTGAAAAGAAATAGTAAATTTATCTTTGTGATATGGATTTTCAAGTCTACTTTACATTAGTAGTGTGATGTCAGCGTAAAAATAAATAAATGATAAAAAAACAAATGCTTAGAGCAAATAATATGAAGGAATCCAATATTTTAGTAAATTGAACAATAAAATATATTAAAGTTTTATTGACGTATAGTAACAAATTAATTTTAATAGTGATAATATATAATTTAGGAGTATGAGTATATATATACATATATGTATAAAAATTTTAATTTTAATCAATGTTTTCATTTTCCTAGTTACGGGGCAATTAATTATTTATTTATTTATAAGTTGTTTTGTTTGGTATTTTCCTTATAACAACATACTTCATCATATAAACTATAAGAAAACTAAATTCCCGATGTATTTCAAACTGTTATCTAATATACGACAGTTACAATTATAGTCTGATTTTTAAGATGATTTGCAGTTAAATTTCATAACTAATTCTGAAATGATTCATTCATTTTTGGGGAATTTTTAGATTAGGATAATGCCTCACATAAATTTTGGTGAGATTTTTGCATTAAATTTATAACAGTAAAATTGTTCCATAAGATTTCATTAAATTTATTTCATTGCTATATCTTTTTGAACATTTTTTGTAATGCATGTAAACATTTCTTTAATGTACAAACATGACACAATAATAGATTCCATTTCACTTTCTTATTGTGAATTATTTCCGATATAATTTTTACAAGTTTTGGAAATTGTCAGCAAAGAAGAAACAAATGTTTAGCTTATTCTTAATATTCAACTACAATGCTAATGAATATATTATACTTTTTACGTATTTTTGTCTTCCACTTAGTTTACTCATTTATGACAAATATTTATATCATCATAATAAATCATGTTATAAATGCAAAACTTATATGCGTAAAGTTAGTTTTTCTTAAAATTACGAATAAATTATTCAAATTTAAATTAAAACAGAGTACTCAAAATGCATTATTATTTTAAAAATGAGAGTAATGATAAATAACTGAAGAATACATTTAAGCAGGAAATTTGCATGTTATTGACCTAATGAAATATTTCGGCTCAAAACGCAAAACAATTATAATGAAATTTCGAAGAATTAGTGCGTAAAATTTTAAGAAATTTTAAGAACATTTCTTTTCCTTTTGGAAAAAGGTGTTTAAATTCATCTTTACTGAAAATGTGGAAGTAATGAATATAATTAACGAAATTATCCTAGGATTATAGACCCTATAATTTTGTAAGTTTTTTTATGGCATACATCATTACAGAGAAAGTTGTTTCTATATTCTGAGACATTCAAAAATTTTGTAAATGCATAATAACCTTTCATTATATGCTTTTGAAAGCTTAAATGTGAATTAGAGTTAAAGCAATGGCTTTTAATTCTATGAAAATGTTTGTATTGTTATTCGGTAAATTATTAAATTAGTTAATAAACATATTTAAGTGTTTACTAATTAAGGTGGAACACAAAAAGTGCAGAGAGAAATATTTTCTATATTATTGTAGACTTTATTACATTATTTAAATTATAATAATATGAAGGGTTTCTAGAAAATATGAAGGTTATATAGTTTGAATTTGATACATTTTAAAAAATAAAATATTATTGAAATATGTAAAATTTAAACTTGTAAATGATATTAAAAAATGTTCCTTGAATATTTTTTGTTAAGAAAAAATGTCTTACAGCTGTTTCATTCGATGTTTATAAGGATTTTCAAAGTTTGAATAATAATTACTTTAATAAACTCTGTGTTTTACTCAAAAATAATGAATCAATAATTTTTCTCGCGAAAATTCAGATTTAATTAAAACTTAATTTAATTTTAAGTAATTTTTAAATTTTAATGTTTTGAGCTGGATTAGGAATTTCTCTAATTGCATATATTTGCATTTTGTGTCTGCATACATATGTACAGAAGGGAATATAAACCATATTATATAGGAAATGAGCTATGAAAATAGGTTATGTAAATTGTTTTTTTAAAAAAGGTTCAATTGTTTTTTGATTAAGAGTAACAATCTTATGCTTGTTTGAAGAATTTTAAGAAGGAACAATCATAGGTAAAATACTCTTAAACAATGAATCTGAAATAAAACAATTATGCATTGTCATTCAGACTTGAATATTTATAAATTTAAAGAAAATGTAAAATCTGAACTCAATTAAAATAGGTATTTTAATAAATTAAAGTAGCTGTTATTAAATACATAGAATCAGTTACACATTTCAATTTTTGGAGAATTCAATGGTTTTTAAAGAAACAACTTATTTTAAGAATGCGCATCAAATGATTTCGCACTTTTGCTTTCATTAATCAATTACACACATTCTTCAGTTGGCGAGAGAGCTGAACCGTGGCCCTGAGTGCTCTGATATTCTTCCCAGTGACACCAATTCCTCTAATCGGCAGTGAAAGCGAAGAAAAGGCTTTCACAGGCCATTGGGGCTTTGTGCGGCTGTCCACTGAAGGGAAACGCCAAACTGTCCCTTTCACTCGCCCCCGCCAGGAAAATATTCACGGGCTGGCGCATTCCAGAACGAAGATGGCGCAGGTCACCGAACTAAGACCGCCATCATTTGGAGAAATTTTAATATTTCATTTCGATTTTCATTACCTGGCAATTGTCACCATACGTTCATCCAAGCATTCGATCTAATTCCTTCTAAGAACTCAGGCAAATTAGCAGCAGAGACATTAGTGGTAATGAATCATGGAAAATTTTATTTTAGTTGCTCGGCATTTCCTGGTATCGTTTTAGAATTTAAAGTTTTGGTTGCTTATATACAAGTTGCATCAAGGACATCTGCTATCGAACGAAATTTTTGAATACATTGACGGGAAAAGAATTTCTTAACTTTTATTTTTAGATTTAAATGAATTTATTCTAAAAAAAATTCTGTTTTTAAGCTCTAGTATATATTTATTAACTTTATTTTATATTGTGAAACAAATTTTTATTAAAAAATGAAAAGTTTCTATTTCATTAAACAGAGAAAATTTTTTCCGAGAAAATGTAGTTTTAAAATTATTAAATTATTTATCATTAGTTAATAATTTATGGGAGTCAGTATTTTCTATTTAAGAAACTAATAAAATTTTGAGATATTTTTTTTAAACTTTCATATATTATACTTTCATATAACGAAAGTTATATAAATATAAAATATAAATATAAAGAATGTAATGAATAAAAAAATAATTATCCCTTCCCCAAAAGAAATCCTCTAATGCAAACATTCTAAAATATTTATATCAAGTTATTAAAAAATTGATCTGAAATCAATCGCTGTTATACCATCCTAATACGATTATCTTGTATTAAGTGATAAGCTTTGATGATAAGGTATTATTTTTGTTTTATAACATTATGTAAAAGAATTTTCTATAATACCTATTGAGCCTAAAAGAATAATTGAAACTAGTTTAATAAAAAGACTTTAGCTTTGCTTATTTGAAGTAATTTTGTATCTCAATTTTTTTCTAATCTTTTTAAGTGAACGTTTTGGATGAAATGTGACTGATTGTTGGATGAAATAAAGAGAATTATAATGAAGTATAGCCTTTTTGTGATTTAAAGTGAGGATATAAATGTAAAATATCAAACTTAACAAAAATATATGATATGATTAATTTATAAAAATTGCTTATTTTCAATGAATTGTCAGTCATCTAGATTATTATTAAAGCACACCATAATATAATAGATTATTTGTATTTTAAAGCTATAATCTTGGTAATGATTTCAAGTTGAAGATATCATCATGACTTAGTGGTAAGATCACTTCATCGGAGCAGAAGAGCTTGCAATCGATACCATGACGTGTTGTAGAATATGAGATATTTCTTTCATTCCAGCTTTTTGTTTCTATAACTCTGAAAGAAAATGCTTGGGGTATTCCAATCTTTGCAATAAGAAAATATAGCCCACTCTTTGAGAAAGTACCTCCTGAAAACATCATGTGACAGATATATAAATATTTTATAACAATATTTTCAGATATTAAGTATCTTCTTTACGTTGTAGAATCGTAAATATCCACGATATTTTTTCCTTGAAAATTATACGTTAAGACATTTTAAGGAATTATTTGGAATTGAAAGAACAAATTTTAATAAATTAAATGAATAATTTTAAATATTATTTTTTTAAAATGTTTTGAATCTTTATCTAAAAATTTACCATTAAAAATTTAATATTGCAAATCATAAATTTAATAACAGCAAATTAAGTACATAAATATTTTAATTTAGCCTTAAGTACCTATTATAAAAGAATAACTGCTGTAACTGAAAAATATTTTCCAATGTGTAGACTAAATTTTAACTTGTTTTGAATTTAGTAAATATAACAAATAATTTGTGCAAGCTTTGGAATAGTGTAACGGTCAGTTTTCTTGAAAGCAATTCAAAATTTCTTTCAATTTTTCTGCTGTTTATGAAGTAATAAAATCACATGTATAACATTAGAAATTAATTTTTGCATAAATTTGAAATTTCATTGCGTGAAGTATATATTTTTAATTTTATATGTAACTTAATTTTTCTAAATTACAATTGCTAACGTAACTTTTCGTGATATGATATCTTAAAAGATAATTAATTTTAAATATATTTCGATTCAACATAATATTATTTGTTAATTAAGAAAAATCAATCTTAAATAAAATTCATCGGATTTTTGAGTTTGGGAATTTTTTAAAAAAATATTTTTGTTTTATATATTTGATATTTTAAGAATCCTTTTATATTTCTATAGTTATCGCATAATATTTTAAAAAGCTGGAAAAAAATATACATTTACTTTTATGAATGTAATAAATAATTTTCATTTCAAATGAAATTCTTATCATTCCTTAGTATAATAAACAAACTTTTCTATTTATTAAATTTGTCAGAGTATAACGGCAAGCCAATTGAAAAATGTTATCTTTGTTTAATTTAATAAGTTCGTATTCAGAATGTTTTACTGTTACCTGATGAGTAATCTTCGTAAATTCAATCAACAAAATTCAATTGAATAATTTCCTTAAATTTTTTTTAAAAAAAAAGAACAATCGCAACAAAGGAGTTCTCTTTCACAAGACCTGTAAGGTTCTTCAGAAACTCGCTACAAACAAAAGTGAAAGTCTTCCTCTGTTGCCTCGGGCCGATATAATGGAGAACGATGAAGTGTTTTGTTGTTTTGATAGTGGGGTATTTCACACTTTACTGATTTCGAACAACTTGTTGATATCATCTTCAGCAGGATTCAATTATCCATTATTTCTCTTTTATAGTATGTTCTCGTTTTTGCGCTTCATTAATCAATCATTAACACAAAGGGAAAAAAAATTCAATTCAACATATATGAAAAAAGCAATGATTTTTTTTTATCAAGAAACAATGATTTTAGAATAAAATTTCATTGACGAAACATTTAAAGTTTAACTATTAAATGCATTTGAATAAAATATAAAAATAACATAATTATCTCCACGAAAAAGTGGCCTAAATTAAGAAATGATATGAGTACTTGATGCTTTAGTTTGAAATTTTATTTTAAAATGTTAAGACGTCGTATTAAATTTTGAATCGTCGTCTTAATAAAATATTGAATCATTTTAATAAAATATTATAAGTAATTTAGAAATCCATATGTATTCTTCTCGTGAAAGAAAAGCACAAAAAACTTTGCTTTTTCATTATGTTTTTTTCAATTATGTAGTATGTTAATTGAATATTAAATAAATTTTATTTGAAGGCCTAAATGATTTTACTTCTTAACTTTAACTGAATTTAAGGAAGTACATTGATATATATTTGACATTATGAGGAAAAATGGCTCTTTAAAGGACTAAAAGACTTGAAAACATTATGCTATTTAATTCCTCAAAAGAAATTAAAATTTAACTATTCTTAAAAAAAATAAAAATAGAACGTTTTGAGTTAAATAATTATAAAACATAAAAGTTTTATTAGTTCTAATTTTGCAGAATTTTGTCATACTAACATAATATAAATTATTAATCAGAAGCTTTTTAATAATAAAACGATCAATCAGAGATTGTAAATAAAAATGTTTTAATTATTTATTAATTTTTCTGCTAATGAACTGCAGCTGAAAATGACTAAGCTAAGAATATGCTCGTACTGAAACTTGACTATTAACAAAAAAAAAAAAAAAAAAATCATAATATTTTAAGTGATTATTTTACCTTTTCCTACTACCTGAGACTCGAAATTAAGTTTACGAAAGAATTTGTAATTTGTAATTAATTTCCTCTTCATTTTAAAATCAAGATAACTGTTAGAAATAGAAATTTTATTTTATCTTTCGATTTTTAAATTATTTTAAATTTCAAGAATATATTTTTATTAGTATTTGGGAAGACATTGCCAAGAATGATTATGTCTTGTCATCTGCAAATTCTCAAGAATATCATTATTTCATATAATATTTCATAATAATGTTTCAATAATTATTATTTTTAGAAATTAACTGATTGAGTTTTTCAAAACATTTAGATGCTAAGAATGTGTATTGTTTAACAAAATTTATTATAAATATTTATTATAATTTTTTTTATAGATTATCATTATGTATATTTATTGAATCATCATTTTCCGAATTTAAACATGAATGCAAGAGAATATTCTACTATCACTAAGAGAAATATTAAAATCAAAATAAGAATTCAAATAGTTTTTTTATTTAATATTTATATGATAGAATAGTTTTAGAAATTTTTTTCCACCGAAACATTCATTGAGATATCATATTTTAGTTAATGTTTTGTGGATAGAAATGTAATACATCTCTGTTTTTACATTGAAAATATCCCAATATTTATTTTTTTATCGCTTTATTAGAGGAAGTGAGCAAAATTTTAGAAATGCTTCCTTTATGTTTTCTTTATCAGTTACCTCTAAAATCTAGATTAGAAACTAGGAAAACATTTAAAAAGTCGGATTAAAATGGAGAAAGGAAACTATTATTTTTTTGAAAAACATAATAATAATAATAATAATATATATATATATATATATATATATATATATATATATATATATATATAATTTTGAGATTTACCTTAATTTAAGTATGGGTTATAGCTAATAATATAAATAGTACTTTTGCAGTGGTGTATGATTTTAATTGTAAATTCAATTTAAATTTGTAGATCCTGAACAATAATGATTAGAAATATTTTGTAAACTTATAAATTTTAAAATTCTCTGAAACGGTTAGATTTCAAATTAAATAATTTACTATAAAAAATTGTTCTAGATCCGTGGAATAATCTCCAATATTCTTCTTATGAGTTTAATTAGAGATTTTGTAATTATTTTCCTTAATATGTGTCCTTATGGTAAACGACACAAGAAAAAGTGCTTTGTTAAATTGCGCGTTGAGTTTTAACACTGGAAACTGATGAGGTTTTTCTAAGCGGTAGGAAACATTAAGAAACCATTGATTGTGAAAACCTCTTTACCCATTTATGCTTAACGGTTTTTGTTCTTTCGGCAATCGCGGAATTAGTGACAGCTGTTTTGCCCACTGGACCTTCAAGCTGCTCCATACTCAGTCGGTCAGTGATTTAAAGAAAGTAATGGGGGAAATGCTGCTGGGGTCTCTGCACTCTCAGATGCGAGCTGAAAGGTTAAATATAGCCGTGAGCGTTCTTCATTGAATTCTAGTTTCCGTGTTCACTTCATCAGTACGATCTTAGAAAATTGTTTCGAATTAAGGAAGAAGCGTAAACAAAATCAACACTCTCTGATTTTCATTTGATGCTTCTGATAAGTCAAATGAGTGTTATTTCCTTCATATGAGTGCTTGCAAATTTCATAAAAAATTTGAATATATATATATATATATATATATATATATATATATATATATATATACATCAAGTCAGTCAGTTAAAAGCTTTCGAATAATTCATACTTTCTTTAAAAATACACACTGAAATATTTGAAATTTGAAGACTTTTGCAATTAAATTGTTTTTGAAAAACCACTTACTGTAAATACGTTTGCATTTAAGCAAATTCACTTTTATGCTAGGATTAGAATGGTCTTATTTTTTTAGCCTAGTATGAATTTTTTGTGTAACGATATTTCTGTAAATATTTTCATGATGTTTTTATTCTGTAATTTCATATTCGAGATCAAGAGATCAGGAGTGAATTTAATTTATAAATTGAAATGTGCTGAATGAAATTTAAACATTTGTAAGAGCATCCCAAACTTTGAAAGAAACTGAAAATTATTTTCATTAACGAATAGTATACCAAAACTGTGAATTTATCAATTATCTTGATAAAATTTGAATAATATGATAAAGATAATAACTATTTCACATAACAAATTTCATGTGCTTTTTTAAGAATATCAATGTTTCAAACATTGAAATACAGATGTTCTTCATTAACTCACATATAATTTTAAACTGTCTGATGTATAATTTATTTTATAAATATTATTTTATGATTGGGAATAACTTAAACAATAAAGTACTTTGAATAATATATATTTAGTTTTTTTGTCAATGTAATAAAATATTTAATTGTTGAAAGATTCTTTTAATTATAAATATTAAAAAAGAAAACTTTACCTGTCAATATATTAAGCCATTTGAAAACCTTTCACATGACATTCCCAAACATATCTTATATTTCATTTAGTCTTATAATACAAATTAAAACTTATTTCCGCAGAATAACGTACATAAAGTTATAAATTTTTAATGTAAAATAACGCTTCACATTTTATGTAATATTTAAGCGATTATTTTTAAAAAATTAAAAAAAAAAGAATTAAGTTGTTTAAAATGGATTATCAGAGCTAAAACAACATATCACTTAAATTAATAGTATTAGATACATTTAAATCAGTATAAGTTTTCTGGGAGAAAATAATTTTGGACTAAAACGACTAACTCTGATAGTTTCTTCAAAGAACTCCTCTTTTGAAAAGCAATGCACATACGGCACTTTCTACTTTCACCCAATCATGAAGCTTGTGACATCGTTTCCGGTGTAAGGAGTCAAAAGTCACAATGAAGACATATTAATACGAAAACTATACCGTCTCGACGCACAGAGAGTGAAAAGCTTTTGGTATTGTAACTATTCTTATTCGCGCAGCCCTTCCCCTATCATTACCTACTTCTTGGTTCAGCTTCGTTAGGTTTTCCTTTTACTTTAAACCGGTTCCCCGCCCTGCGACACACTCTCAGCTGACTGGGAAGGAGACTCGATCCCTGTCCAGCATCCCTCCACCAACAAACTGGACGCTCACCATCCTCTCCCTCTTCTGATACGGTTTACGCGGTTATGTGGATACAACGGAGTTCAGACTCACCATGCTTCAGGAACGAATTTTCTTACTTATGCACTGTAATTGAAGAATTTACTGTAGAATCGCAAGAGCATCTATTTAACTAACATTAATGAATATGTTATACCATCATTTCAGTGTAATATGGAAGCATTTTATTCGAACATACATATATGCATGCAGTAAGCATTTTTGAGTAAGTTTCTTTTGTATAAATTTATTTTCATGATTGGCTTATGGCTGATAGAATAATTCCATACCCTTTAAAGAGGGTTTCATAATTTTAATATTAGAACTTTTTGATTGTTTTTATTATTAGAAAACTTTCAATTCTATGATCGAATACCAACAAACGCCGGGAAAAGCTTTGAGAAATTATCGATTGAACTCATCAAAGTATTTAAAGAAGAAATATGGAAAATGATTATTTTAAATTAATGAAGAAAAGCCAAAAATGAAAGATCTGATAGTTAACTAAACCATATCTAATCTTTCAATTTAGTAATTCTTTGGATGAAAACTTTGACTGTTTGTCAACGATGTTAGTGATTTATCATAAAACTTCAATTTTAGGTCTTACAAATTAGAAAATTTTCTAGTACTTACATTAAAAGAATGTAAAGAGGATGTCAATTTCATATATATATGTATACATTCTTTTTTAACATTATGAAGACATTGTGAAAAAAAATGACAAGTTTATCCACCAATTTTTATATTTTAATACGTATAGCAATATCTAAGCCAAGATAATGTTTAATTTTAGTTTCCTGAAAGTGTAATACAATATGTGGTCTGAAAATAGAAATTATGATTTGAATAAAAAAATAATCGACTATGATCCTGATCAGCCTTGAGACAATTGAAGTAAAAATAGCGTTTTATTTCCGCTTGATTAGTGGCAATTTGCTGAGGCACTCAATATGGCAAATATTCCGGGATGATCCACTCCGAAATCGATAAACTTTGTTTCAGTAGCTGACCTCCAAGTTATTGTCCTGGTGTTTCGAAATAAAAATATTCCAAAAGCAACATCACTGGTCACTTTCCTCAGTATTCTATTCAACACTTGGATTTTGATTCCAAACAAGCTTTAATCCTTAAATCCAAGAAACAAAAGGATTGGAGATGGGAGGAAACTTTTTGCACGAAGGGAAAATATATTTTTACTTCGTGATACCACCCCATGCTGTTAACTAAGGTGAGTGAACTATATCTAAAACTTCATTCTTGTAAATTTAAGTTAAATGATTGTTTTTAGTGAAAAAACCATGATATTATTCATTTGTTGTATAAAATTATAATTTAAAACTTTTAAAATTTAATTAGGAGTTTTGATGACTGCAATTATAAAATAATGTAGTCTATCAAAAATTATATGGAAGTGTCCGAGCAAAATATATATACATTATATATACATATTTCACAAGAGGAGTAGATTTTATGAGCGTCAATCCACCAGTATATTTTGTCTTTCTAAAACTGTATTTTAATTTTAATTTAAAAAATAAATATTGAATTCTACATTTGAAATATATAATTATTTTTTGTACAATTCTTGAATCATGTTAATTACAGTTTATTTAAATTCTGGTCCATACTTGTTTCCTTTATATCATCAAGGACAGTTTCTATATTTATTGAAAATTTTGATTCTAATTCTGTGAATGACTACTTTACATAAGGTTTATTTATACATAATAAGGTTTTACTCAATTAATATAGATATAATGGATCGATAAAAATTTATTTCATTTCAACTGTATTTTTTGTAGCTGTTTATTTGTTTATTATTTTCTTAGAAGTATTCTAAAAATAATAAAGCAATATTTCTGTATAATCTGAGTTTCCTTTTGTAACGTATTTAAAGTAAATTTCGTGTATTATTAAATGCATTAGTGTAGCCTTCAAAAATTGTTTGAATTTGCAAATTTTTAGAAGTAAACTGGAGTGATTTATTTAAAGAAATATTTGGTTAATTTTATGATGTAAATCTTAGTTTTATTTTTAGTTTATTTATGGTTTCGTATTATAAAATAAATAAAAAAATAAATAAGTAAAAAAATAAATAAATAATAAAAAAAAACCTTGTTTCTACTGAATTCAATTAGTTAACATATTATTTTCAACAGAAGCTTCTTATTTCTTTAAACTGTAAATTATTTTCATAAATTTATGTTTTTTTAAATATAAAGGAAGCGGAATAAAATAGATTAAATTGCATTTTAAGACAAATGTCTTTAACATTAAATCACTTTATTATAAAAAAATATGTATAATACATCGTTTAATTTATCATTTATACCTCCACTAAGTTATGCGAACTCCTATATAGCAAAAGTGTCTCATTTCTTATGTACTCATATTTAAAATAATCTTTTTGATAGTAGAATTAAATATTAGAGTTTCCATTGATAGTAAAAATCTTACATAAAATAATAATTTTTAAATAAAATAATAATTTTTTATATTTTTAAATAATCTCTTTGAACTTTCACATACGATTTTTCTTTATTTTCAGTTCCAATAATTTTGAAGTTATTTTTTTTTCAAACAGAATTTACTTATAAAAATAATTATTATACAACTCGTTTAAAATCTAGATTATAGACTAATAATGTAAATAGCATTTAAACTAAGAAAAATATTCATTTTTAACATTTAAAGTAAAAATATTTTGATTATTCTAAGAAGAGTAGTTGGGAAAAATGTTGGTAAAAACTGATAATTTTTCAGCCAATATTATAAGATTATATCATTAAGTACATTTTTAATAGAAGATGGATTTTGCAAATTCATATTTGTTACTTTAAATTAATTTTAATGTCAGTCATAATAACATATTAATTTCATAGCTCTAAATTTGAGCTGTGATCCAATTTTAAAATAGTTATATTAACTTTTGAATTAATCATTTTTGAAGTATCATAATGAATAATTTTGTTCAAAATATATTGTTAAAACTACCGTCTTAATAATAATCGATTTTCTACATACCTATAAATAATAATTACAAAATTATCTACTATAGTGAGTTAAAATCATGTAACGAGCTGTCTAAACCTATGTTCAATTATTATTGTTTTCTAACTCTTAGAAAATCCCGAAAAATAATTTTCTGTTGATCTAAATTTATGATATAGAGAATGATTGCAATAAATAATAAATGAAATTTATTTTTTCATTTTAATAATAAAATACTAAATACTATCATGTTTCAAGATTTTGTGAAGCCTAACGTTTGAAACAAAAGTAATAAAATTACATTGAAGAAATAGTTTAATTGGAACTTAAGAAATGCATAATGATATGCATTTCTAACGCTAACTTAAAAGTATAATTTTCCATTTGTAGATTAATATGTGTATGCATTTCATCGGAGTTAATAATCTCTACTTAGCAAAAAGGAAGCGAGAGGATGATTTGAATAAAGGAAAAATATTTTAAAATATACATTGCACAGGAAATTTTTTTTTTTTTTTATAAAAATTTGGGGGCAAATTCTTTTTGCATTGAAATTCTGAAATATTCCTCGAAATTTCAAGTTTCTGGTATAATTTATTATTATTGATAAAGCTGACTTTTTTTTATCTCCTCACAATTTGAGTTAAACAGAATAAATTAATTTGCTATTAAACAAAATTAACAAAATAATTGTAAACTTTTTAAGTTTTACCAGAAATATATATTATATGCTTATTTAACAACTTTTTCTTTTTGAAAGAACAGTATTCAAATTATATAAATAGATTTATCATTAATTAAGACATAATAAATCAGAATCTTCATATTGCAAAATAATAATATAGGGAACTCCAAGTAAGTATTTTGAAATAAAATAGTATTTTATTACTGTTAAATAATAAAAAATTGAATAAGATTTTATTATTTTATGATAATAAGTTAATAATATCAGTATATATAAAGATCTTCGTGAAAATATATCAATCATACAATATTTAGTATGAGAAAATTTCAGATATAATAGAAAATGCTACAATAACAAGATTTTACAAACATGTGCAATTACTTTTAACAATAAATAAATTTATTGTGAATCCACTTAATGCAGAACATTAACTGAATTTAAAAACGGATTTTTTATAAAATAATCGAAATAATGGATGATTCTTCTATGGCAAACATTATTTATAAAATAATTTATATGAAGTGTTTTTCACACACTAATTACAAAATAGCAAAATAAAAAAATATTTTTTAAAGTGACTTTTTTTAGTGTTACTACTAATTTTTAATTATTAGTTTTATGACCTATGAAATTAATTAAAATAGATTTTTCTGAAATTATAATGAATTAAACCCAATTTGCTGTATTTTTTCCTTAAATATATTTAAATATTGCTTTCGAGATAGCATACAAACAATTTTATGGAGATTTCATTGAATAATTTACATTTTTAATCATAAGTCAAAAGATCACTAATCACTCATAAAGGAAACAAATATCATTCAAAATATCATTTCGGATATTTATTCAATCATGTACATGAATAAATTCTCAATTGATGATTTAAAACTGACGAGTATTAATTATAATATCACAGATGACCTCAACCTCGCAGAAAATGACACACCATTTTGCATAAAACCACACATGCAAAATCACTCGTGTCGAGTTCCTAAGTATGACCATTTATGAAAATCGAACACTTTTGGAATACAAATAGCTTATTTCACGTGATATTTAATGATGGGATGTTTTGAAGGAAAAAAAACCGAGAAAAGAGAGAAAACATTGCATGAATTAAATGAAATTCAATTTCTGAAAATATAAAACGAAAGTAAAAACTTTTGGATGACAATATATTAAATACAGTTTTTATAAAATTCCTAAGAGGATAGTGGACTATAAAAATGTGCAAAAGTCCTCTTAAAACAGGATTGAGATTTCAGTAACGATTTCATAGATTACAACTATGATGCTTATTTACAACAAGTTTGAAATTTTATCTGATTAATTATTGCAACTATCAAATATTGAGTTAATTACTAAACTTTTTAATTTAAAATTTGAATGTTAAGAGTTATATAATAATATTCTAATTATAACAATTACCTAAAATTTCATAGAACTAAACCTGTTAAAAAGTCATGAAAAAGAGAGAATTCAATAAATCAAATTAATTTTGCTCATTTAATAGAAAATTAGATTTAATTTTTATGACATTATTTGCTACCTTAATTTTATAATATATACAATCACTTTCGAAAAATGTTTCATGTCGAAATAGTTCTTGACTTTAATAAGTATCGATTATTTGATCTTAAATGCGTAGTTATTAATACCAAACTATATCCGTTCTATATACGATCACACAAAGAAGCATTTTAGTTTAAAACATAGAAATTTCAAAACAAATTTCTATCTTATTAATTACAGATCTTCAATAGAATTTTAAAACATTTGGATTCGTACATTAATTCAAAATAATAGGAGGAATAATAATTATTTATAATGGAATCTATTTGAGCTAAGTCAAAATTCTGATTTAAATTAAGCATTTTTGTTTGTTTAAACTATACACATTTAATAGATAAAAATATTTTAAAGTTGGTATTGGAAAATTTTAAGCTGGGAATTTGAATCTATTTCATAAAATTATTAAATTTTAAAAACATACATAAAAGCAACCTTGAAAATTTTCCTAATCAAACAGATTCTTTACCAAATATGAAAATTAACCCAATTTTGTCTCATCAATTTTAATTTGATAACACTACACTCACATATTATTTATTTAGAAGAAATAATTGAAATTTATTATAAATAAATTGAGAAATGATTATTTTTTAGAACAAACTTTAAAATAATGACTGCATTATGTTTTTTATGAAATGATTTGCACTACATAGAATTTATCTCAAATTAGAATTTAAATGCAAAAATACATTTCAAACTATTGTTATTTATTACTTAAACTACTTTAATTTACAAACACACTTTTTAAAATCTAAAAATGAAGTACCTAAATATTTGTTCTAAAAATACTGTAAAATTTATGTTACTGTTTTTCCTCTCTTTATCATAAGGGCTCTATAAATTGTGAAGGTTATGACTGAATGACATAATTGTTTTGGCTGTAAACTATAAATCAAATTTGAGAATGCTCTGGATGTGTCTTTTTAAAATTTAAAAATAAATTTAAGACTCTCGTCAAGAACTCTTTAACACATTCAATGAACTGTATAGCGAAGTTATAGTTCATCTATGATTGAGAGAATTCAAGCAATTGACCCAAATTCTGCCTTTGATTTTTTGGACTGAGTTGATCGATGCACTTTACTTGATCGATGCACTTTACTTGACCGATGCAAAATAATTTCATTTATATATGATTAATGGAAAATATTCATTTAAAGAAATGTTAGAAAATAGGCTGTATTTTAATGAAATAATTGCTTTGTGGTCTGACACTTTTTTGACAAGTAATGTAATATTTTAAACCATAAAACATGCATATTTGTGATAAAACACTAAAATGATTAAATTAATTTATTGATTTTTTATTTCAGAAACAATAAATAATGATAATTATTTCTTGTAGCAGATAATCTCTTAATAAGAAATTGAAACTAATTTTACTGGGGACAGAAATTCAACATTGTGTGAGAGATATGCATCTATTTTATGTTTTTAGTTAAGGTAAACAATGAAAGAGTATTTGCATACAAAAATATCAAAAAGATATAGGAAAAACTTTTTACATATTGTAATTTTATGCAACTTAGTGAAAAACATCTTAGTCATAGAAAGAAAAGCAAGACAGTAGAAATAGTTACACATATTTGCCCCGACTTACCCATGGGCTCTTAGAAAGTCTCACATATTCTGGGGATAGCAAAATGTTTCCTTTATCCTAAATCCCATAAAAAACTAGCATCACATCAGCAGATTTTGGACTGTTAGAATATTCATAATTGTTCACTTCTTGTACCCAAATTCATTAAAATCAATAGTTTCATTGATCTAGTTTGACGCTGTCATACCAGATGGGAGACAAGAAGTAACATGTTATAAGATTTTACCATAAATTTCTATGAAAAAATGCTTAAATTGAGTGTAATACTCAATGGTATATTTTTATAGGAAATAGCGATTATATATAATAATATTCAAAGGAAATAATTTAGAATATTTGCAAGAAAAATTAATGTAATTTGTTATTCTGAAATCCTAATTTTATGTTAGTGTTAAATTGCTGCTCAAATGCAAAATATATTCTAAACTAAGTAAAAATTTAAAAATTGAATCAAAATCAAATGCAGGAGTGTTTCTAATAGTTTCTTGATTACTTCGCTGAAAACTAAATAGTTTTAGATCAAAATTGAAAATTAAACATGAACGACGGATTTTCAAGTGGAGTTCAAAAAATGATCAAAATTATTTGTTTTATGATTAAAGTAAAACATTTTATTTTTTTTGTTTTCATTGTTTTTATCAAATTGATTAAAGTAAAACGATTAGAAAATTATATTTTTTAAAAACTAAACTTTAGTTTATTTATTTATAGTATTTTCATTTATATGATCTATTGAAACTAATATTTAGAACTTTTGGACGCAACAAAAATTTGGATAATATTTTGAAAATAAATAGCTAAAATGGTAAGTATCCAACTAAAATATGAACATTTTATGTTGTTTTTTTTCATGAAATTTCAAATTTTGTTTTTTAGTGCCCTCTTTTATCAACAAAAGTTTCTTCTTCATTATTCATAGTTTAATATCATTTATGTATTTGAATATAAAAGAGCATACTGTGAAACAAAATCGAATTTTTATTCGAATTTATCCAAAAAAGGTCTGAAACTTTCAAACAATTGTAAAAGTATTATTCAGTTTTAGCCTCAATTTTAGCTCAAGCGCATCGAAATTTGTGCATAATAACAAATACAATTTACAGTTATAAATTGGCGAATACAAACAATTTGAACAGTTTCACTCATTTTTAAGCAGATGGTGTAAACACGGATGTGTTTGTATTCTGATATATTGAGCATGCAGCAGTCAAAATAGACTATACAATTGCATCTATATTATTTCAATGACAAAGCGTAGAGTTGAGGTGCTTTTCTTATCAAGTTTCTGACAAATAGCACTTTCAAAGCACATGAAAATTATATGGGTTGTCTGAAATGATGAATCGATAAAAATTATGCAAATATTTAACCACGAAGATTACAGAGTTAACTTTACGCACTTACTCATTCTGTCAAATGTTATATTATTTAAATGACGTATTGATCTTTAAATGTGAATTCATTTTCATTTAGATGCTAATTAACTGTATTTCTGTGGTTGCCAAACTGTTGATTGCGAGCTACTTGTAGCTCGCGGAGTAATTTTAGGTAGATTGAGTTAACGTTCTGGTTGGCTAACCTTGATTCCACAAAACGTTAAAATTATACTAGATCTGAAAAAGGCTTCAAGTAAGGCTTCAAAAATTTTAAAAAGGATTTCAATTGTTATGCAGTTTAACAAATACCTTTTTTATAAGAGAGTGAAGCTGAAGAATTCTTTACTTGTGCCATATATTTTAGATTCAAAAAGACTGTGTTGCAGTGGTGTGAAAACTTATTGATTTCCAAAATCATTTATCTGTAAAATCATTTCTTCTATTTCTGAAAATATATAGCTTATTGTTCTTAAAGAAAAATATTCAATTTCCAGGTTTACCGTAAAATGAAAGAAATGATCAGCTCTACATGTCTGTATGGAATATTTTCCAGAGTAAAATTTTTTCAATAAACATAGAAACAGACTTACTGATGAATATTTAGATTTATAATTCAATATACATTCCTTTTTGTTATATACAGTTTAATTAAAATTGATTTCATATTTACTAGAAAGGCTGTGTTTATAGGCTGTAAATAAATACAAGAATTTTTTTTAAAGTTGGCAGTGGTCCGTGTGGTAGATTACTTACAGCAAGATTAAAAAACGGTATGATAACATAGACGTTTAATAAGTTTGATGACAACTGCTACAGATTTTGTAATTATGTTTAAATTCCACTTCTTTTAGTAAACCAAAATATAAATTTTTCTGTAAAATTTTGTGATTATTGTCAAGTAGAAAATTTTGAAATAGAAATGAGTGTCACGCATCATGGCAATGAAAACTTTTAAATAAAAAATAAAAGTTTGTGCAAAACTTTCCAAGCTTATTTTTTTGCAACAACGATTACATAATAATTTGCAAAGTTACATTTTTTAAACTTGAAATCATTTTGCTGAAATAAAACTGTTTAATAAAGCACGATTCTTTGACAGATATTTATCACACTAAATTGTTTCTATTTAAAAAAGTATTTCGTTGTTTTCTAATGAACAGTAAAAATCTTATTTTATTCATGATGAGAGCAAGAAAGGTTAATTATATTTATTTGCTTCTAAATCATTCACTTATTAGTTGTTTCAATGTATTTTTTGGTCACATTTCAACACATACAAATAGCCTTAAGAATTCTTTTAAAAATTTAAAGAGAAGTAGTTACCGAATAAATATTTCCCCCAAAAAATTATTTTTTCAAACATTTCATAAATTTTGTAAGATTATTTTTGTAGTAAATCTTTCATTAACATTTTAGTTGTTTTAGAGTATAATATTTATTTTCAGTTGTTTAAAGCGCATATTATTGGTTCCATGAACAGTACTATTTGTAGCAATATTTTTTCAGCAACAATTTGAATTGCATTAATTAAAATACATACAATCAGCTGCATTCATTTGAATATTTTTTCATTTTATAAAATAAATATGCCTTTACATAGAAAATATAATTATAGAGAATTTTATTCTTTTAAATATATTATTTATTATATGAATAGATATCTATTCTGTTGATTATAATAAAAATTGGGTAAAGTAGTTTTTCAAAGGCATTTATATGCAATAAATACATTTCTAACTATGCCAAGTTTTAAATAAATCTCTATTTATTTAATTTTTTATGAACTGCAGACTTCTCATGTTCATTATTTTTCAACAAATCATATCAATTGAAATTCCATCACATTTTAATGACAAAACAAATACTTTCGCATCAGCATAATAGACTTTTCATCATTATAAAGTGTATTTTAAATAAAGCTTCTTGAATTTTTCATATCTATTCCAATAACAAACTTTGTTCAAAGTTAAAATAAGCAAGATTTGTATGGTTTATATTTAAATGGTTCCTTTATTTCTTTTTACATATAATCTATTTGCGAAGACTGGTAATTGTACAATTACCATAAATTGTTATAAATATTTATAGCATGATTAATGTTTTTGTTAACTGAACATTTACCTAATCACTATTGGTACATGAAACCATGAACTCCAGCTTCAAAAGAACTATAGCATCTAGCAATAAAATTATAATCTATTCTAAAATCCCCGAAGTAATCAAATTTATTTGAATGCATTTTTTTAGAATAACATTAATAAGTGTAAATTACAAAACAAGCCATAAGAACGAAACAAGTTATTTGCTTGTTAAATAATTACAAAGCATTTTTATTGGTTCAGATAGTTTTATACACATTTAAATCATAACCTAAGTTAAACTGTTTTTATAAAACATAAGCATTTTATCTTTTCAAATAAGTTGTTTTAATTTTCATTGCTTATTTTTATGTTTTATAAATTAAGAATCACTGAAATATTTGAATCTGATGAGAATATGAAAGTATATATAACTTTGACTATAAAAAACACTTTTAAAAATATTAATATCATCATATAAATCATCATTTTCATCATATAAATGAAAGAAAACATTTAAATTACTCTTTTTGTGTATCTTCATACAAAAGAAGAGTAATTTGAATAAACAGCATGAAAATTGTAAATAAAGTAGTTTATAAAATTCTATAGATAACACTTTTCAATTGATTCTGAATTAAGAAAATCTTTCGTTAGAGATCTCTTTGTATATTGAAATATATAAAATAAAATACATGAAAATCAAGTGGAAATTTTCTAAGATAAATAATTTTATTCTCAATGCATATATTTTATTTAATACAATTGTCACATTTATTGATCAGCACATTTTAATTAATGTAGAATTTAATGTTTCAATTAATCAAGCATAAATTGAAACATACATTCTAATTACATGTAAATAAAAAGTTATCCAAATCAGAATTAACTAATGATTCATGTGCATAAGGCATATATAAAATTGGTCAAGAAATTATTTTATCCCCTTAACGTAAACTAAGCAATCCAATTTAAAGTAGTCTAAATTAAGAGTATTTTTTCATCATGGAAACATAATGCAGTTAAGTTCTTGTGAAATGTCTTAAAAATATAATGAATTTATTAAAAATGTAGTTACTGATTATTTTTCTTCAATACATTAAATATTCTGTTTGGCAGCCTAACTTATAAGATTTAATAATTTATTCAGTTATGTATATTTATTTCCATTAAAATCACGTAAAATACTCTAATATAATAAATAATTAGCTAATTAAAGTATTTTTAAGTGATTACTTGTATATTATTTCAACACAAAGAGTGATACTATATATTTTTCTCAATTTGAAATTAAAATTCAAACTTTTCTGCAACTTTGATGGAAATGAATGATCATAGTTAACTGTTCTTATTTTATTTACAACCTGCAAAAGAAAAGAGAATACATTTTGGCAACTTTATCTATTTAGTTACAATACATACATTGTTACATTGATTAATAAATTCCTTAAGTTTACTAATTTAAATATCAAAACTATCTGATAATCATTGGAAAGGAAACAATGATGTACTTCCTCATTATATCTTAAACAATGATGCCAGTATTGTTTGGGAATAAACTTTGTAATTCAATGAACTGAGGTGAGTGATTTCCTAGCTGAGTGACTTTAAAAAAGAAGTCATTTGCAAAATTGGCTTATGATTACAAATGACTTACTTTACTAGTCTATTAAATGTTGAATAATGAAGAAATTTACTTTATACACAACCAACAATGAAATGCTCTTTTCGCTTTCATGTTGTTTTCTAATATTGTGACGAAACACAATTGTTATTGTAGCTTTAGATTGTTCTTTTTAATGCAATCTTATGCTTGAAAAATAGTGAATTTCATTTGCATATTGGACTACATATTTCTCTATTCAAGAGCATAATAGTTTGAATGAGAACGTTTGTTTTTGAAAGAAGAAATCAAACGTCATTTGAGACCTAAATTTTCTAGAAAAAGAAAAAATACTATAGAGAGATCTTATGAATACTACGAATTTAAAAAGTGCTGAATGTTTTTAAATGTTTAACTGATAATACAGTAGAACATAAAAAATCTCAATACTTATTATACTATAAGTATATTATAATATTTTGTAACTTATTGTTTTAACTTATTTACTATATTGTTATGTATTTTAATTTAAATAAATTTTGAAAATTCAGTGGAATGAAAATCCTAAATATGGGATTATATATAGTTTTCAGAAATAATATCTATTTTTACTAAAATACATTGCCTCACACAATCCAATTGGATAAAATTTTATACATTATTTATGAAATAAGTATTAAAGGTGAAAAATATCTTATTTTTGATACCTAGTGTGTTATATAGTCATATGGTTATCTTAGTTCAGTTATTCCTACTGCAATAAATTCATTAATAAATGTTGGCAGCAATTGGTTTAACGTTAGATTAGATTAAAGCGAACTATTAAAGAGATTTTTAAGCCCATAAAAGATACTTAACAGTATATTTAATTTATGTTGTTTATAATTGATATTTAAATATTGATGAGTTTCAATATTTTATTGATATTTAAATGTTTCTGTTTATCTAAGATAAATGAAAAATTTCTCTCACTGAAAATTACTGAGTAAATAAATAATATTCACACTACATATCATAGTATGAAAATATTAACTTTTTTCATTGTTATGTATTTGGTTTATTTTAAAATACATGTTAATTTAAAAATGGAAAAATTTTAATTACGTTATAAATAATAGTTCTAATTTCTCTCCTTCGAATGACATTTAGCATTTATCAGTATACAAGTTTATTTAACATTCTTAACATTTTACATTGTTTCAAATGGAAACATTTACATTTTGTGTAGAAAATTATTCGATCATTCGTGTCTGCAAATTATTGACTTTGTATTGTATTTTAGAACTATAAATTTTACAAAATTTTGGAAAGCAATTCAAAGTGGAATCATTTTAAAGGAAAAAAGTCAAAAATAATTTATTTTCAATTATTTATTTATTATAAACACTTGATGATTATTAGCTCCAAAAATAGAAACGATTTTGATTTCGCTGCGCTAAACGAGAAATCAAATGAAACAAGCGTTGTGGTTTTCCGTTTTTATTTACATATTCTCAAAAAAGGAACTAGTGAAAGATTTAATTGTTGAAAACATCGAAAAGTTGCATCGTTTCCTTAATTTACTCGAATAAGCTTAGGGTGGTGTCTACTGAGGTTGAATAACCTTGTCAAAAGGGGACAAGGTTATTTCCGCTTCTAATTCACGCCGTCATCTGCTTACATTATTAATGATTAAAATGGCATCTTTATCTGTCAATTATCGGTAATAGTCGTGGGCGTTTTAAGAATACCCTTCTGGTGCTTCGAATTTTGCTTAAGATAAATGAACTCAGCTTGTGACATCTGGTGGTTTGCTGAAAAATGTTAAGAGGTTTGTCCTTTCGAAGAATATCAATGATCTACCATCTTTACAAACATACTTTGTTTAATTTACATATCCCTAAGAACATGAGTCTTAGCTTTATTTTTAACGAAAATAATATATTTTTTATTAGATAAATAAAAACTGCAATATAATGCGGTTTAACTAGTGATATAAAACACACAATATAACCATTTTTTCTTATGACATGTTAAAAAAATATTTGTTTTTGAGAACATTTGTTTTGTTTGCTGATATAATATTTAAATCAATGGTTTTTATTTGTTTTTAAACTCTTTATAATTTATATTTACTCATTTTAAAATAAAATGTTATTGAGGAGGATAAAAAGGCCAAATATAGAAAACATGAAATAAATATAATTAAAACTTTTTTTTCTTGTGCTTTGAGAAAAATGCAATTACTCGAAGAATATTTATTTTTCATCATTAAAATCAAGATCAGATATTTAATTAGCAAATAAGTACTATTACATACGACTTTTAAGGGAACAAACTATTAAATACCTTGAAAATAATTGCAGTTAATGTCACATAGTTAATTTATTAGTTTCAAAGAAAAACAGAGCTAACATTTGATAAATGTACACTTTTTTAAATTTTGTTTTCCTTACATTCTTTTTATTAGAGAAATGGCTTATTTATTTAAACATTGTTTATTAATCAAGCAACTTTGAATTATTCAGATAATTTTATTTGTATTTTGCAATAAACAATCATTATTAATATAATAAATAATTTTTTTTTCATATACGTTCATTACACATGGGCGTTAATACTTCTCTTTAAATATACTTCGTTTAACTAAAGTGCTTAGTCTATTCTTTTATTATTGTTGTTCATAATAATGGAGTTACAAAGTGGTATTATGTTTTGTTAAATTTGATCTCTGAATTATTCCATTGTATTTGTATGTCAATCAAATACCAGAATATGTTTCTTTTTTCTATATCGAATAAGAATCAAACATAATAATTCTGCCTTGAAAAGGCATTAAGCATGCGTGGAAGCCATCTGCGGAACACGATGTCATTAAAGCGTGGATTTTGGTTGCGTTAATTTTTTGAGATTCTTAACAATACGTCGTTAATTGAAATGACTTTATTAATGAGATACTAAATTCTCATGCCCTTGCTTTTCGATATGTATTGAAGAAACAGGTCAATTACTACCAAAGATTTCACAAATCATTGTAAACACTTCTAAATTATTTCTGGAACAAAGAAAAGAGAGGTTAGTGTGGATGAATAAGTTAAAAAGCTCAACAGAAAACAACTTTGGAAAAATGTGTACTTTTTAAATTTATCACAATATTAGGTTCTAAATTTTAAATTTGTTTCTGAAACAATATAAATAAAATGTTTTCATTAAATTGATTTGTCGATAAGGAATTATTAAAAACTCTAACGATAATATTGAGTTTCTTAAATCCGAAATTTTGTTGATCTATAAAGAAACATTATCAATAAATTTCTTGAATGCATTAAGAAATTCAAAATTGTGTTCAATATACCTTGTCTTTAAGTACAAATCATTAATTTCCTTTTCGATGTTTTAAAGGAATTGTGTTTCATATGTATGTATTCATTTATTAGAAATAGTATAATTACTTTATGCAGTATATAATGGGAATGTGTATAAAGTCAGTAAAAACTGCATGGTAATTTTACATGTGTTACAGTAGCGTGTAACAATTTATTATAAACATTAAATAAAATGCTATACGAATTTAAGCATGTAAATTTATTAAATTAATAAAGTGTAAATTTATTAAATTAAATTAATTATTATTAATAAAGTGTTTAAGCATGTAAATTTATTTTCATTAATATAATCACATATTTCAGAAAAGTATAAAGTGTCATGTGACCACTCATAGTTAAAAGTACCATTAAAATTGAGTCCAGGGTCTAGCTATTTGTCCACAATGAATAATCTTAACGAACATAAAATCAGTAAAGCCTATATATTGAATAAATTTTTAATTTCGTTAATATATCTTTTATTTAATAGTTATGAATTGTTTGAAATATATGATCATATTAATAAAAAAGTAAGCTCGCGAACTTAAATATCATGCTGTAGCTATTTATAATACTTGAAAAATTAGCTTGCGGTTTTCGCTAACCTCATATGTGACCTTTTCTATTACATAATTGATTATTAAATTATACCTGCTAGATGAATAATAGATATATTCATAAGAATACATCTAGATAATAGATGTATATACATTAGACAATATAGAAATATGCCTAAAACGCGATTATTTTTATTAATAAGATTACATATTTCATACTGATCTGCATGAAGTATAGGATCACATCAATAATCAAGTGAATTCATAAACTTAGATGCTTTGTTGAAAAGGCGGTAAAATTTTGTTTTTGCCCAAAGCAAGGAAATTTTTATGTATTAAAATATTAACAGTTTCAGGATGTAGCGAGATGAGCGACTACCTAGCACACATTAACTTACAAGGACACAAAAACGATATTTATTCATTGCAACAAAATTATAAATGTATTTTTGTTAATGTTATTAGAATTGAAGATTTACGAAAAATATGATTATATTTAAGAAAAAAAAACTGCTTAGTGACAGTGATTTTATTTGCATAGTGATAATCGCATCATTATAAGTTTTATAATTTATCATTCTAGGATTGTCACTTTTCAAATAGCCAATCAAGTTTCTGTTGGATTATATCCCAAGAATTATGCGGAAGATCATTTTGCATATTCATTGTTAAAATTCGAATTTTAATTGCTTGTAGATATATTTTCAATTTTTAGACAAAAATTTGATAATTTTTATTGTTTTCTGTGGATGACTAATCCATTACATTTACGAATAAAATTTGCGATTTTAATTTTAAGAAAATCCAGTTGTTTATTTTTCTCATAAAACCATTGTTTATTTTATTTCTATTTTAGAATGAAATGCTTTTTTCCTCATTTTTATAATTATATATTGTAAGAAAAATAGCCAAAAATGAAATATACAAAGCATAAAAATACAGTCATTTCTAAATTTAAATTTGAGAGTTAAAGTTGGTATAATTTCCAGAAGTTTTATAATAAGCATTTTAACACTTTTAAGAGTGTGGTAATTCATTAATATTGATAGCATTTATAATTATACTGGAACAACACATAGCTTATTTTAATCCAATCAAGATATTTGCAGATATGAAAAAATTAGGAAAGGTTAATTCACAAAACTCATCGCAATAAATGCAGTAAATTGTTCGTAAAAAATAATTAGAATTCTTCGAATATTTAATTTTACAGATTATTTAAACTTCAAGAAATATATTACTAAATTTTTGTTTTCATTAAACAGTGCTTATACAAATTTAAAAATTTTTAGTAACAATTATTTAGTAAACCAAAAAAAAAAAAAAATAGTTGATCTAAATTTACAAGAAGAACCAAATCAGGTAATACTGTTTAACTGAAAATGTCAGAATTTTACGATGGAATGTTATAAATAATTCGTGTATATTTTAAATATTATTATAACGGAAAATGTTTAAAAAGCATTGAAATATTTTGGATAATATATAATTGAAATCTGCGTTGTGTGAAACATTGAAATGAAACCTTTTTATTAAACGGCTAAAAATAAATTGAAAGTTAGCTTAATAAAACACTAAAATTCAAGAACCATATGAAAATAAGTTAATATGTTTTTACTACAGTTTAAGTTTTAACTCAAAGAAAGATTATAAATTTCTTTTTAAAAATAAAAAGGACTATAATATATCATATTAACAAATATAACTTCAAAGATTATCACAATAAAAGCTTAATATATATTGTTGTAGAAGTGTATTCTTAAAATTTACTGTACGATAACCATTTAAATTAATTTACACAATTTTAATTTACTCAAAATTTGGGAAAAAATCAGCATTTAAAATTCTTTTATTTCACGAATATTGTTATCAAATTATTAATTTATAAATGTTGTTACAATTTATATAGATTATATTAAGAGAAATATTAACATCGTCGTAAAATATTTTTATAATAAAATTAGTATACAAATTAATTACATTATAAATTAAATTAAAAAAGTAACTATAAATCAGCTGAAAATTGACTTCTATATTAGAAAGATAAAAAAAATATGCATCAGAATCTTTTGTTTATTTAATTTAAGTAAATAATATAGAAAAATTCTTTAAAATTATATGAAGATGATATATATTTAAATATATATTTCAATATATAAATCGGAGTTTAATTTAATTGAAAAAGTTTTAATAAGAAGATAAACTTTTTGTATAAACTACACCAATGATAAAATTTATGTTGTTATTGAATAATGCAATTTTAGCAGTCAAAATCAATGTGTGATTGTTGAAAATGTTTAAATAATTTAGTCAATGTCATTCAATTTTTCCCTTTGTCATTCTTTTCAATGTATTCATGAATGGAAATAAAATAAGATGAGGTTTTACTTTAATATGTTGAATAATAAAAATAATGAGAATAAATAAATACATATTTATTGATTTTATTTAATAGTCTATTTTTTTATTTAATTATTTATTTCATTAGCAAAGTAGTTTATAATTGAGAAATAATTCTATTTCGTTCGTTAATCTCTAATCAAATGAGCAAAAATATACTTAGTAACATGAACAACTAATTTTCTTCTATTTATTGCCATATAGTGCACAACCAGGACAGAATTCGAGATATTATCTTTAGAGAAATATTTATCCTTCCTTTATAAAATTATGAAATGGAAAAATTAATAAACCTTTACCAAAATTTATCTAAGTACCTATAAATATGTATAATGTAAAGTAATGCAACATTTTAAATTTTTTAGTTGTAATTGTAAGTTAGGGAGTTCTCTTAAAAAATTTATTGGAACTTAGTTCATTGATCATTTTGAATTTAAACATTAGTCATTCGAAGGCAAAAGATTAAAAAAAAAAAAAAAAAAAAAAAACTGATGTTAACTCTGCTCCTTCGACAAAATGCCTTCAGGCCATCAGAAACATTGCTTTCAAGCAATTAACAGTAATTGAAATTAAAAGCAAGGACGTAAGCTTTTATTTCAGTGCACGCATTTACAGATCGGCAGAGAAAGTCCATGGATCGAATTTAACCCACATTTCTTTTGCTTTCCTTCACCTTGGGCTTGACTCAACTGTATAATTGAAAAAAATAAAATAATGGGGGGTACTAACGGGCCAGGTATATCAGGCACGCTTCAACGATAATCAGCAACCGGAGCAAAACGAGAAAGTGGGTTTCAGAAATGTAGAAAGAAATGACCAACTTTTCTGAAAGCAATCCCAGCAGTCACGATTTGCACATGACCCCATCGTAAGCGGAGAAAAAAAAGACTTTCTGGTGCACATTGTTTTTAGTAAGTGTTACCGTTCTTTATGAACCATATCAGCTCCTCGTGATTACGTATGACACGTAATTTTATTGTTCGCTTAAGAAAGAAAAGCAATTTGTCGTGCGTGCTTTTCTTTCCAAAATGCTTTTATGGATTTATTTCAATTTAAAAATCATTGTTACTTTTTTAAGTTACGAATATTTTTTTAAACTTCTTTTATTATTTGAAAAAATTCAAAAATTTTGAAATTATTTTTTAGGCTCACTAAAGTGCCCTAACTTGGCAATGTTTTCACCGTAAATTAAGTATGTTTTTTCTGAAACACACATAGCGTTATAATTTCTATAACGCTTAGCCCACTAATACAAATATTTATCCATTTTTCACCCATGAGATAAATTTCATAATGGTTATATTTCAAATGAGTTTTCTACTCTTGAAGAAATTATGTATACCAATAATTATTTACTCCTTTATTGTTGCTTACAAACCCACATAATTTTCTTGTGATGCCTAGTTCCCTCTGAGGATAAATTATTTTTATTTTCAAAATAATTTTTTTTACAAATAATGACAGATCTTTCATCATTTATAAAAAAAAGTATTTATTGATGGTACCCATTTAGCATATTAGTACCTCGATTTCGAAGACAGAAAATCTCATTGGGGTTTGAAAAACAGCCTCATCAAACGTTTTTTAAAAAGAGAAATCACAATCCCAGTACTTGTGTAGAAGATATAACTGTTACTCGATCACAATTTTTCAAGAGAATGATCGATAACATCTCCAATGGATCATATGTAAGAACAGAATCATATCCACTGAACTACAAATGACAAAAATCGTCAATCAAATCTCTTTCCAACATATTTAAGCTCAAATCATGGCAGAAAGTCATAAGAGAATACGGATGAATCATAAAGTATTGTGAAAAACAACTAATGTTAGTCCGAAATATGCAAAAGTTCAATTGCATTGGTGTCAGGAAAGAAGACACTTTCCTAACATATACGCTTTGAAAAGAGGTAACGTGGTTGAACTATTCACGTTACACTTCATTTTGCATTGATGGTAGACATCAAATTTATTGAGAATCCCAAGAAGAGCCATGTATCCATTTCGTCTTACTCTCGCTGTGCAAGGTTCTGGTGAGAGTATCATGATATGATTCATGCTCTGCTAGAATGAAAGTGGTGCCCTGGTGATCCTTGAGGTCAAATAAACAACAATGAGACAATTATACGTTGACAGATAAGTACTCTCTGCAAAGTTGCATTTTTAATATAATGAAATTGGATACTTTATGGATGATAATACAATTATACGTCATGGCAAGTCTTCAAAGTTTGTTCACTGAACATCATTTTGATTTGTAGTCCTGATCTTATGCTGTAGAAAAAGAGTAGGAACTACAAATCCGACAGCATTATCTTCTTCGATCTGGTTTATTATACCTAAAAGGTTGCATAGTTTATGCATAGTGTTCATTGGATATAAATGCTCTTCAGAAGTATTAGATTGAATTTCCAAACGAATAAGAGCTATTATCCGTGCAAAAGCTGGTCCAATAGAATGTTATTCTTGAGTTTTTTATTCATTGGCAAGTAAGTGCATTATGGTAAGAGATAAAAATAACATTATATGTTAACAGGAACACAAACAACTTAATTTTTATATTTTGTGCATTTTATACCCCATAACTTAAATTAATCAGCTTAAGATTTTAGTTTCTGAATTTGAGAAATTTTAATGGATACTTAATTTTATGCTTCCCTACCTGTTTAATAAATTAATAGAAAAATCAAGTGGAATAATATGAGCAGACTATTTAGCTAGATTATTATATCAGAAACTTATTCCAATGAATTTTTACGTTTAGAAATGACTCTTCCATATTTTAAATCACACATCCAATCTCTGATATGCAAACTGTAGAAATCTTATACCTTATTATTTAATTTTTCAAATAATTTATTATAATTTAAATAGATTCATGCACGTACGTGCATTAAAAAATTACCTCATGTATTCTATTAATGTTTATTATTTAAATGTTAATTCAAATATGGTGATGAGAAACCCCTGATAATAATTCTAAATTTTATACACATATCTTTAAGAGCAAATTTTATTTTAAAGAATGAAATTTCTAAGTAGTTTCCTGTTTCAATATTTAAAAAAAAATTAATCACAAATTAACAGAGATTTCCTATTTTATAATTTCCTTATAAGTTCGATAAGTAAGTCTACAAGAAATTAAATTAACTACATGTTCAAACAATAAAACATTAGTGTAAATTATCTAATAGAATCTAATAGTTGTATACAAATTACAAATCAAGATACCGTAATATGATGAGACACAGAGTAATAAATCAACAATTTTAAGGAAACATTTTTACATGGTACATGAGTTTCATAAGCATTACGTAATATTTGAGGTCAAGACAAATGTATAAAGTAAACATAAAAATTTAAGACTGGATTTACATTTTTTTGAAAAGCATTTTATATGAATGGTTACTTCAAAAGCTCTTAAGATATTCCTAATGGCTATTATTTATTGCTGTTTTGGAGATGAATGTATGCACTCATAGGACGGAAAGGTCGAAAAGGTCTCGAAACAAATTAAATTCACACATCATAAAATCGAGTTGTGCATGCTTATGGATTCATGTCTTCGAGTTCTCGATGAAAATTATGCATAGTCGCAACTTAATCGATATCGAATAAACAGGGAAATTATTAAAATGATGACCTCGAAAAACATGTATGTCCCACCCATACACATTTAAAACTCACCACAAGATTATATGACGCCTTTTTTAAATAACTTAGAAAAATAAAATTTATAAGGAAACTGAAAACACTGAGTGCTTCAATCAACAACTTTTCAAGTACATTACCAGAGACGAATTAATTAAATATATTTAATAATAATTTATAAAAACACATTTGTGAACTTAAGAATTTAAATTATGTTTATTGTTGATTTGTATAAAGCTTTAGAAAGTATAATATTTTTTTATTTTGTAGATTCAATGGCTGCCAGCCCTACACCATAAAGGAATTTATTTATAACCACTTGAATAAACTTCAGAATGGCAATAATACGGGTACAGCTGCTCTATTGGCTTTGGTTCTTACTAAACACTGCACCTATTCTTGCTTACACCAAAAAATCATACACTCATCTGCCGGTAAGTACATTCTAATAAAATAATTCAATTGAAAATTTTAAAATTTTAACTATTCATTGTTCATGCACTTAAATTCTTTTATTCTATGGATAATCCATGAATATTATAAGAGAATAATATTTTTTTAATGGAATTACGGTTTATAGTTTCTTTTTTTGTATTTACCGTTATTTACCGGCTTTAGGTCCAAAAGTTAAATATTAATGGAGGGAGCAAGTTATTTTATGAATTTAAATATATTGAATTATCAGGATATTTTAATTATATGTGCATGTTTATGTATATAAGTTATTTTATATGTATATATTGCTTACCAATACGATTTAAAAAATTAATGAAAAGCAAAGCAAGTTTTTTGCATATATTCGAAAGTTCTAAAGTGTTCAAAATTAATTTTTTTCCTTTATCATTGAAGAATTTTCTTTTATGTGAGTGATAATTGAAAAAGTATTTTAAATTCAAAGGGAAGTTTAGCTTAAATTTCATCCAAAAATGGTATGTGATTTGCTTTATCCAATGAGTACTTCTTTCAATAAAATAATAGTACGCTGACGGAAAAAATAGGGAAATTATTGATTTTATATTAAATAGTGAACAAAATGAATATGTATGTCATTTGCATGTTTAAAATCTATGCTATATAATTATAATATTTTAATATACGTATTATTATCAATCTTATTAGGCACCTGTTAGGATGAATTTTATTGGAGCTCTAAAATTTTTTCTGCAGTGTTAAAGCTCATTGCAATAAAATTTGAGGATAAAAATTCCTGTAATATTAATTCAATCACATCTTTATAAGAACATCATTGTTTTAAATGACATTGGTGATTTAATAGTGATATTTAAAATAAAATAATTTACACAGATCATTATTGCATAAGACTTCTAAAAAAATTATCACTTTATATGACATCAGAAAGTTTAGCGTTTTAATCATTTTACACTGAATATTATATAATTTACTTTTCATATATTTACGTATGAAATTATATATTAAATTTCTCTCTTGAGTAAGCATATAAACAATATTAATATTTATTTAAATAATAGGGTTTTAATCTAAATGCAGCAATTCTCTCACAATGTTTAAAGAAATATATGATTCATCATTTTATGTTTTACATATTTTGAAGTTGTATAAAACTGTACTTGCATATGAAAATTGTGTTTAAACTTTGCATAGTCAATATTTTTATGTGATTCTCTGCTTTATATAGCTTCATAAGCGAATGGACTCCACTTTATTAAGACAAACATTTCATGTTGAATCCTATGATCAAGGTAAGCCAATTAAAATTTTTGTACATTAAATTCAACGTTCAATGTGTTGATCACAGCATTTTCAGCATTTAAACTTTTATTTCTAAATCAACAACCAACTTTATAGCATATCTAATGTATTTTAATTTAAATGCAACTAAAAACTGGGAGCAAATATCATGATTTTATTTAGTAAGCATTCTATTCAAATAACAAAAGTATATCAAAAAAAAGTATTTTGTATTTTCCTATCATTTTCAGCATCTTCATTATTAAGTGCTCATGGTAGCTCAATTCACCTCTGATTTAAAGAGAATATTTCTTTATTAGGATATATGAATGCATCAGGTTACAATTTCTCTTATGTTGTCAAATACATTGCTGAGAATATTCACATGTTCATATATTTCCAAGGATATTTTCATTCTATACGTAGGCAAAGTTTAACAAACAAAAACATTTCTCAATCCAATTTTTTTTCCAGAAACGACGAATAAAATTAATCTAATATTAATTTTATTCATTGTTGGCAATTTTACAAATTTATGTTTAGTGATTCTTTAGATTAACAAGTGAAATGTTTATTTTTATTACTTGATGACATAAGTACTTTTCTAAGATTTTCAGGCTAAATGATTTTACCTTTCGATGAAAACAAACTATTAGCCGTAAAACAATATATTTAAAAAACTGATTTGAAAATGAAGACCTTGCTATTCAATTTGAAAAATATATAGGTAAAGCAAATGATGTATTTTCATAAAAACATTAGTATATAAAAATAATTAGTATTTTATTGTTTTTATTTGTATAAAACCTCGTTTTAAAGGAAGTTGATTGTAAAATTTAAAATGCTTATATATATTATATATATCAGGGTTGGCCAAGATGTCGACCGCGAAGACATTTTAGGTATTCCACGCGACCATCCTGATAATGACCTCAGATATTAACAATTTAATTTTTGACTTATGTCATAGAATCAATGAATTATTTAAAATAAAAATTTACTAAAGTCTACGCTTTAACAAACCCAAAACAAATTGTGCAAAGATTTACGATTTAAAGATTTATGATTAAAGGTTTACGATTTAAAACTTAAAACGGACACGATTAGCGTGATTAAAACATTCAAAGAAACCATAGAAACGTATGCATCTCAATTAAGAAAACATGAATTGAGAAACTTCAAAAACATGGAGGAAGAGTGCATTCATAATTCAAACCGAGACTTCTAAGATTTCGCTTAGCACTTACTTGTTTTGTTTGTGAAGAACTTAAAAGAAGATTCGCTGACTTAATTAGGTTGAAAGAAATACTCGATTTTATGATATTTCCATTTAATGAAAATGTCAATATTTATGGAGTATCTGAAAAAATAGGACATTTAATAGATATCACATCAGTCATGGTAGAGGAATAAATTATTAAATTAAGATGCGATATATTTCTTAAATCCAGAGCATATTTAGTGATACTGATTTTTGAAAATTAATTTCTGAGGAAACGTTTCCAAATATTTACAAATTGATTTTGTATTTAAAATCACACTTTTGATCGAGGTATCTTTGCGAATCTGCTTTTTCAAACATGAACAAAAAACTAACATTGGTCACATTTAACAGATGAACATTTAATTTTGTGTTTATGCATTGCAATAAGCTCTTACCAACCGCAATATGATAAACTTGTCACAGGTATGCAGTGCCAAATTTCAACTAAACGAAATGAATAGGATGGTCAGCTTTTAATATATGAATATTTTGATTATTTTCCTCAATAAATTTTTATTTTGTAAATATTAAGTTTTTTTTTTAGAAAAATTACATAACTTACCATATTTTCTTTGTTACCGAAAATAAATATGTACTTTAATGTAGCTCTGCCATTGGTAGACCGCCTTCGATTTTTTAAATATCGAGTAGACCCCGGATCCCAAAAGTTTGGCCACCCCTGACATATATTATATATACATATATATTAACTAAGATACATTTAATCGATAAAGATAAAACAATCTTTATCTTTATCGATTAAATATAACTTACTTAATTTATATTGGCATTTCACACAATGGCTGCTTTTGCACTGGTGTGATTACCTATTATACTTATTTATTTAATGTTGTATTTGCTTTTTCTATACATTGTATTTATTTCTTTATATAATATTATATTTTTTATTTATAATATTATATAATTTAGTTGTCCTGTTATAATTCAACTTTGATGATTTTCACATGTTTCAATCAAAAACATTTTCTGTGAGAACTCGTTTTGATTGATGGAAGAGATTGATACATATATAAACTAAAAACCAAACTTCAAATTTTAAGATTTTTATATGATTTATCTTAAAAAGTTGATATTTAATAAAAAAAAAATTCAGTTGTATGTAGACTTGATGCTACTAGACTAATCTTTAAGTCTTTCGAGTAATTTGATTTGTTTTGTTTACTGTGATTGGTTTCCTTATTAACTTCATGTACATATTTTAACATACATTTTCTTAATATATCCTGCTTGTATGTCACTGCTTCCAAACAGGTAGTTAAGTGAAAAATTAATAAACTTCTAATAAAGTTTATAAGTCTTTAATCAAGTTAGTATTTGTTCTTAGTAAATTATTTTAGATAAAGTTTTTCTAAATGTGTAAAATGTGATCGCGAATATTGACTGGCCTTCAAACTATTATGAAAATTAAATTCCCATGTTAATATTTGACTTTTTTCTACATAGCGAGGAATCAAAAGAAAGGTTTGTGCGTTGTTCATTTGCAGCAGCATCTCTCAGCGCCACCTTTCAATAATAAGGAACTTCCTTATCTTCTTGTCTCTCACGATCTGTCGAAGAATTGCATAACATGCGATTGTTTCTCTTTCTTATTATCAAGTGTGAGAATATTTGGATTTTTTGTTACATTACCCTTCGACTGAAAACATTTTGCGTAAATTAACTACAATTTGAAGGAAGGTCAAAGTATTTAATGCAGATAACATCAGGAAGTAAAAATACAGGATTAAGGCATTGTTTTTCTCGTGAATTTTTCTTTAGAATAAAATTCTTTCTCAGATTAGATATACCTGATTTAACTCAACTGATCTAAAATAAAATGCTTAGTAATTAATTAAACATAATCGATCGGTTGGAAAAATGATTGAAAATCGATAGTTAGAATAGATTTTAATTAATAAAAATTTTTTAAATTTCTAACTTTTCTTTACTTGTGCTATATTGTTATATTGCCAATATTTAATTAATACGATTGCCAATATTTAATCCATAATTATAAATCATTTTATTTTAGACTCACTGAAAGTTTAGTGATAGAAAGTTGACTTCATTTCTTTTTAAGTCCATTTTTTTAGTTTAAGGTTCAATTCCGCCACTTTTTAACAATAGAAGATAGTTATTGCATTTCTGATTTTTACATTATTATCTGTCAGGATAGCTAGGTGAGAGAATAAAGGGATTCCTCTCCATGGTATGAATATGACCAATTCATGAAAGACGTTTAAGCTATGGAATTTAAAAATACTTCACTTTCTAGGCTATCCAGCACTATTTATGTCTCATTAAAGAGTTTAAACAATTTTCTCTTGTTTATTTGCAGTTTTTACTGCGAAAAACATATATCCCTTCCAATTTAAGTATTTAAATGGATTAATATATATAAAATTTAGAAATATCTTCCATATGAGGGATTGTTTAGCAATAAAATTTTTTTTTATACCAATAGATAGATAAAACAATAATTTCAAATAAATTGTTTAATATCAACTATATTTTCATATCTTAACATCACTTTTTGTTAGGTGGAACCTTATATTTTTCACCTAACAGCTGAAAACTTTAAGATTTTTTTTAAAGTATTCATTGAATACTCTTCTTCCGGAAACACTTCTCAAAGATAACCTACCATATTCATGAATTGAAATAGAAAAATTTCAAACAGCCATATCAACAGACATCTTGTTTAAAACTGAAGCACAAAATCTATCTCTTATTGCTTTAACAATGGCTGAAATTGAACAAGGGGCTTTCCTTTTTGAAGAACAGGGTTCTATTGGTAGGGCACAGCAAGAGCTGAATACTATCATACCTAAATATTTTATCAAAAAATGTTAGACATTTTTCTATTTACATTTCTAGTACAGTTAATATTAAAGTACTTTATGGGTAAATTTTATTAGTTAAATGTAAAATTATTTTTAGTTTCTATGTTTTGTTTAGCCAGAATAATCATAAGAAATTCAAATCTATTTCGATTAATATATTTAGCTCAATGATGAGATTCGTCTTGAAACGTTGTAATACTAATCATTTTAATTATATATAATGCACAAGAAGTATTTGAAAGGTTGATGAATTCCTTTTAAAAATTAATTATTATTTATATGATATTAAGGAGTACCCATGTGTATTGCGCGCAATAGCGAATGTCATATATGATTTAAATTTCCATTTAAAAACCATGGTAATTTGTTACTCTTTTATAAGAATTTTTCTCGATGCCTAATATTTTTAAAAACAATTTTAAATTTATTTTAGAGCTTTAAGTAAAATAATTGACAAAGAAATTTGCATCATTTAATGAATTTCAGAATCTTGAATAAAACATTTGATTCAAAAATTATTCTTACCTTAAGCATTACTGTACTTTAAAAATCATGAAATGAAATATGGGATAGCATGTGCATATTAAAATTGTCTCTTTATATTTCTTTGCGATTTATTCTGTTATGCAGCAAAATTATTTCATTATGATCAACTATAGTTCGTCTCTCTAACATAATATTTTTATGTTACATTGGGTAACAGATGGAAGATTTATCTATGACATAAAGTGAATTCCAAATCACAATAAAGATTCATGTCTAAGTTAGGAATCGAACTTAAGAATAGTTGAATTAAATGGGAGAACTTTAATCTTTTTATTATCAGAGAAAGAGAGCTGAGCACACTATGATGAAAAAATAATGAATATTAATGCATCATAAATGTATAAATATAACTGCTTGATAGCTTCACCAATAATTATTTAGTTTTATGATTGAAGAATCAACGCGTATTTTAACTTAAAGTTTTTGTAAGATGTGAATATCAGAAAATACACATTTATTACACGAATACAAGTTCTCAATTACATCCTTCGCAAATTAATGCAAATTAATAAAATATTCTGTACTATCTAAAATTGAGTAAAACCTTTCTCATGTTTATTAACATATTTACTAACCAACTGCATTAACTTACATGTAAGTGAATCTGTTGTGGAAAACTTCCTCGACGACATTTTAACCTACAGTTAGATGAACTGAAGTTGATTTGATTACACATGAGGAATCAATACAAAATCTTTTTAAATTAAAATTTTTTCTAGTAATTCTTGTTTATGTTTCTTGAAAAGTATTCTTGTGATACATTTTCTTTTAAACAAGGCTCTTTCTGTTCAAGTCAACAGTGAACGCTCATTGAATCTTAATTAAATTCATTCAAAGAAACGAACGCAGCTGACACTGCATCGAAACATTTGCAAATATTAGAGCTGCTTGTCTGTCATCGTTGAAGATGTAAATGGAAAAGCGAGGTTAACGCTTTTAACTGTTAGATTCATTGCACATAATAATGAATTAAGACAATAACGAAATCCTTCAAGATTTTTACAACCCAAACAGGAATTCATCAAATTACGATCTGCCAAAACAAGGCGTTCTGTTTATGTTTTGATTTAGAGGAAAATTCACCATTGCAGACTGTAGTACGTAGCTGTGGTCGTTTGCGGTGAAAGATAAAAAGGTTGTTAATGACGGCTCATCTTTAGATTAAAAAACACCCTATCTTCTCCGTAGTTTAGCTTACGAGCCCAAGCCTTCCGTTTTCCAGCACTAGTCCTCAAGGACTGTAACCCACCCATGGAATGTATTCAGGTTTAAACTTACCGGGTCAAGGGGACAGTATCTGATAGAGCACTCTATTGTGGGTCTTTTATTCTCTTGAAATTTGATTACTTTCTTTTGTAATTCTGCAGATTAACAAAGCAAAATGATTTCCAACTAAACATTCACTACTGTTCAAGGTCAAGAAATCGACTCTTAAACAACTTAACAATCATTAGGATTGTTGGTGCCAATGCTTTTGTTTAAAATACAACAAAATTAAAATTCGTTTTTCTTTTAATGGGAAAATGTATATAACAAATAAACCCAAAAAATTGAGCTTCAGTTCTTCAGAAAACTTGTTATTTATTTCTGCGAAATAGATCTGGAAGTTGTTCCCAATGTAAATGCTTATTGATTTTATATCATATTCATAGCTATCTTGATTAAATAAAATTTAATTTTAAATATTTCTATAAAGCTAATGTGATTTAAATTAATTTTTGAAGAGGAATTTTAGTAATATGAAAATATTTCTCTTCTGTTAAGTTAAATCTTTAAAAGAATCAACATTTGTCTTATGAGACGTACTAGGAAAATTTTCTATTAATGAATCCACCAATATTCCTTTAAATAGAAGAATATATAATTCAACCGTGCTCATTTTCTATCAACATTTATAACCGGAAATTTTTTTTTCTTGCGTATTAACTGATAAAAGAATTTTGAACATTTTATACTATTATGAAAAAAACAGTGTCCAAGTTTGAAAAGTTTCAAATGATTTGAGTTCTTAAGCTGAGGACATTTTAGAACAAATTAAAGAACAGTGGTCAGCAGTATTTAATTTTTTAGAAACAATCAAGAAATATTTTTAAAACTAGTCACTACCATGATTGATTATTAGCATTGCGTAACGATTTGATGCATACTCTTGTTTAAAATTAGAGATAACTTCTTACGCAGGTGTTCTACTCATCGTAAAATTTGGTGCAAATTCATTATTGTTCTCATTTTCATGAATCATAGAAATCAATTATCATGAATATGCTAACTCTGGATTTTATCTGTTTTCATCTTAGGGCTAATATGCATATTGAAACCATGTATCATTCCCTATTTCTCTCTTAAATGCATTTTATAAATTTTAATTATTTATCATTTTAATCATTACATTATTTGTACATTTTTATTATTGGAAAATTTCCTTTGATGTAGATCTATATCTGTGTTGAAATCTTGCATAAAGTGATGGAATGAAGAATTTTTTCTATCTAATCATTAGACAAATACTCGACAAGTAAAATACTAACTTAAAGGAAACATGTGTTTACAAGATAACCTCATGAGCTTAGTATCAGATAATAATGGAATTTGGGTAATTATTCCAAGACTTGAACAATACACCTTTGCTGAGATCCCTTCAGTATTAAAATTACGTCAGAATGAAAGGATCCGTCTGGGGACCTTGGGAAGCTTTAATTCGCTCTGCTTTAGGAAGTTCCTGTGATGGCTGCCATTTAAGGTGTCAAGGATTCCCTGGCTATTTGCATTCGGGTGTTGATCAGGGTCTTCAGGTATTCAAGTGTGGGTGCTTTGCTGCGCATCTCGTGGGGGCGGGTTGCGTGAAATGGTTTGGGTGGAGGTGATGTTCAAAGACACTATGAATTATGTTTTCCTTGTTCCGGAAGTACGCAGTGCATTTTAATGCGCAATTTCGTCGATTTTAATGAATGCCATTCATTACAACAATACACAGTGTCTATTTAAGAAAAGAAATTATTGTTTTCCCATTTACTTATGACATGGGAACTACAGTTTGTATTATTTTTCTGCTTTTACATCTAAATTGGGTTTATTGAATTTCAGTTTACATTGATCTTTTCAGACATATTTAATATAAATATATTTATTTGCTTAGCATTCCTTATTAATGTTTTAACTGAAAGAAAAAATAATTTTATAAATAATACTATATGTAAAAAAAATAAAAAGAAAAAAAAAGAAAAAAAAAAGAAGAAGAAAGGGGGAAAAAAGAAAGAAAAGAATTTAAACAAAACTGATACACATATTTTAATGAAAAGGGAAACACTTTTCTGAAGTTTGCATTTTTTACTTTGTTGTACATTTCACAATAAGTTATAAAAATTTATTTTAAATTCCTTACATTGTAAAAGGTAAATAATTAATATTTATTAAAACGGACATTTCCGTTATGTTTTTATTTTGTTAGCGAGAAACCGGATGAAACATTCTCTTAATGTTTACCCTGTAAATGCCGCTTATATATACAAGAGTTTGTATAAGTATATACAAGAGTATATGTAAGCAGCATGTTCAAGAGCCTAAAAAATAATTTTTATTCTATAATTTTATAACATAATAATTTAATAAATTTATTATTATTTAATAACGTAATTGTTATGCTACTTATCAATTATCATCATTAACGTTTTATTAATTTTACACGCTTAACATTTCATGTAAATATTTAAACTGATAGCTGAAATTTTCAAGATTATGTGTTAATCTTTTTCCAATCTATTTTAAAAATATCTAAATTTGGACTTTAAAATTTTCATAAAAGAGATTTTTAATAAGTAGGCAGAAAATTGCAAAACAAAGTTGAATTATTCTTCGTAAATTTTATTTCTTCTAAATAATTAAATTTCACTTTCTTTAAATTTTAAAAGTACTTTCTTTAAATTTAGTTGAGCCCAGTCGAATTTAATTTTATTCATTATACTTTTAAAAGTTATCAATTTCTTCTTCTTCTTCTTCTTCTTTTTTTTTTTTTTTTTTTTTTAGCTAATAATAAGATTTAATGAAAGTAATAATTCTTACGGTCATAAGCCACAAGATTAATATTATGGCATTTCTAACCAAGAAAAAAATGTTCTAAAGCAAAAACTGATACAATAAGGCTTTTGCTATCCTATTCTCTTTCTAACTAAAAAGTATTTTATTTGATTAGAAATAGCGTAAGATATTTTGATTAAAACAATATTCGAATTCAACACATTGATTATTAATCTTTCTCTAGTAGTTACTAATAAAGGTAATGGATGCATTAGTAGTAATTCTCTCTCCATTAGAAGAAGCCATTATCCCCATATTAACACATTTATAAATGTAAGTTTACAAGTGACCAGAAACATTGCAAATTATATATTTTTTCTAACCGTTGTGGTTGTATATATACTAAATAAATACATTGAAAAACTCACACTTCATTGTTATGTTAAATAAATATTATAAAAATCTAAAAGGTAAATTTGAATAAATTCTGTTTCTGTGTAATTATGGCTAATACATACTATTATTTAGTTTAGTATGCAGTAATATATACTTGTGTTTGTTGATATGTGTGCATCAGTATATTATTTATGTGTTGCCTACAGTTCCTCAGTACGAAGTAGTTCACGTGCGATCGATATCCAAACGCGGGACGGATGAAAGCCAAGTTCGACGCGTGCACTTATCAGCTTTTGGTCGGGACATGCATCTGCACCTGCAAAGAAATGATGATTTTGACTCTCGTCTCAAGTCCATGAAGATGTATATGGCAGAGAGCACCAACAATGGAATTCAGTACAAGGAAATGCCACAAGAAGTAAGTATATTCAAAACTTTTATTCGCTTTTCAACAATTGTTATAGTAGGAAAAATAATTATATATCCTTGATAATTCTATTTTGATTCAATTTAAAATGATATGACTGCTAATTTGTTTCTTTATTCAATATTTCACAAGTTCTCTTAATTGCGAGACTGTAATTTGTGGAATGACTTTAGTTTGGTTTTTTTTATAATAATTTACCAAAAATGTTTCACGTTTTAAGTTAAAAATTCTCAAAATAATCAGACAATAGAAATTTGCTTTTGTAAACAAAAGGTTTATGATTAGTTATAAAATCTGATAATACTCATAAATTGTAAAAAAATATCTTACTTGATTGGGATAAATTTAACTGCATGTTTTAAATTAATTACATATTCTGAATTTTGACTTATTTTGTCTCTCGCAACTTTCATTCAATCACTATATAATTACTTCTTTTTATTATTCCATAAATAGCTTTAGAAAAGAGAACAGATAAACTTCACATTACAATATAAATTATATTTCTAGTAGAATGTGTTAAATTAGTAATTGAAAGAAGAATTTCGAATAATTTTAAAAACATATGCTATAATTTCGAGAAAGATCTTATAAGTTGAAATGTATTCCTGAACTCCAAGGATGAAACTGTTAACTACTTAATAAAATATCTAAATATAAAGTTGAAGAAAAAAATTTCCTTTATTCAAATTATTTATCTTTATTATTAACCTTTAAAATGATAAAAATTTAATAATTCTTGAAGAAATGACATAGAATTATTCATGAGGTATTGTTCGGTTTAATTTTCCTTTACCAATATAAATTAGTAATTTCATAAAAAATAATTCTTTTTATGAAGAGTTCCATTCCAACCCTTAAAAATTTTTATCAAATTTCCTTTTGATATTAAATTTTTTGATTGATATTTATTTCAAGGTAAATAATTCGAATTTCAGAAATATGACTGAAAATTCTGATTGACTTATTGTTAGAAACCTTTAAGTGACACTGAGAAAATTTTTCATCAAATATCCACACTAGTACCTGGTGAGAAAACCTATTAATTCCTATCATTTCTTCAAGGCCACTCAGAAGCATTTTTTATCTCCCACATCCTAGAATTTCGGTAAAACAAACGTGAAATTATTTACATGCTTAATATGATGATGACAAGGAAACAAAAATATTACAATAAATCATATTAGAATAATCTTTTACGTAATCTTTAATGTAATAAATCACTACATACTTAAACTTTTCATCTCAAAATTATATTTCTTAATTTAATGCACATTTTGATTACCGTGTCCTTTATAAGTTGTTTTTTTAAAATCTGCTTAATTTATCAAATAAACTACTTTGTTGTTTTTAGATAAGCAATTTATTCATTAATTACTTTAAATATTTATGAGTATTTACATAATTTATTTTTTTAAACGAATGCTAAAGCGTGTGTCAAATTACTCTGATCGTGCAATCAAAGCTATCTTTAGAGTTTAATTATTATTTTTTCTTTTCATTTTGAATCTAAATTTTTAAATTATAATATATTTTAATTAAAAAGACTGAAAATATTTTTGATTGAAAGATATTATGATTTTTAAGATATTTTAACTTTAATTAATGGACTTTCTATAATATAATCTTAATATATCTAAAAATAGTAAGATGTATTAAAATTAATTTAGAGTCAACATCTTTTAAAAAGTTGACTCTAATTTAGTTGTTTTAATATATAAAAAGAAGTTTTATTAAATATTTTTTAATAACCGCAAAAGTAAAAGTACTTATTTTCATACAGGATGAAGATTTTGGAACAACCTATCATGATTTAGATCAGATGGCGGCAGTAACCATTAGGCATGGAACAGATGGTAAATTACAAATGGTGAGAATTGTCTTTCATTCAGTTTTATTGCATTAATTTCATATTTTAAATTTACGTTCATGCATATATATGTTTCTATATACACATGTACCATACTTGAAATATAAACCAACACAGGGTTGTTTATTCACAAAAACAAGGCACAATGCAAGAACTGTTAAAAAAATTATTTAAAAGGGAACAGAACTTAACAATTAACATTAAATTGGGGACTATAATATTTTATCAGCTCACATCATGGTGGCTTGATTTCGGAAACTTGTTTTCTTTTAAGGTTGCCATTGGATGCCGATTGAATACCTGTGCCCTTTCAGGTCTGATCAAATAGTAAATAGGGGTAATCTGTTCCCTTTTATTTATTAATAACACTTATAATTGACACATTTTTTATTTAATTTAATTCAAATGACTTACTTATAATTAAGGAAATGGTTATTATTAAGTACATGAGCAAAGGAGAAATCTCTCAGTTGAAGGTTTTAGAAAATGAAAACATTTAAAAAATAATTGCAAACTTATATTTATCATTCAGAAAGTTTTATGAATTTTATTCGAAGAATAAATAAAACGTAATTTTAAAAAATTACGTTTTATTATTTACATTTTTTATTCTATTACGTTATTTTTTTATTACGTTTTATTTATATTACGTATTACTACGTATTATTTATACTACGTTACATTTTATATTTCTCGTTAAAACGAGAAATATAAAATGGTAATCATACTTTAAGTTATTAAAAACAATTATTCAATTAGAAAATAATTTCCATTATTAAATCTGTTGCATGAAATACTATATTTGAAATGTTGAAATTTTTAAAACGTGTTATTGATTTTAGTTTTTATTTGAAAGTTTTAAATTTTATAAACTGAAAGTTATGAATAAATTGATGTTTGGATGTTTGTTTTGATGTTGGAAATTGATGTTGAATGTTTGGAATTCTTTTCTTGTCCTTGCTATGAGAAATATATTGAAGATAATGAGGCTAAATATTAACTATAGATTTATTATGTTGTTTTTTTAAAATTGAGTTATTGCTTATATAGGAAAAATAACGCTAACACATAGTTAAAAGTAGTATTGGTCTGTTAATTTGCTGAACCTTAAAATAAATATATCTCTAATATAAGTTCATTTTTAACAGGAAAATATACTTTTATAATTTCATTTAAGTGAAACGACTTCAGCTGTACTTATGTCAATTAAGTTCCCAAAATACTTGTATTTTTCAAATACTTCGCCATCAAAAAATTATCCTATGACTGATATATTCTACGACATTATATAACTAGTAATGTCATAGGATAAATCAGTTCATTGTATCAGATACTATTATTCTTAATGTAGCAACCTTTTATATCTCCATCAACAAATTTTGATTGATTATTTTTAATTGAACAACAGTTAGTTTAACGTGTACATCCACACACGCACATATCTATATACACATAAATATATTCATAATATGTCTATAAAAGAAAAAGTAATGTGTCTTTTTAATCAGAATTTGAGAATGTAGCTAAGATTTGTATAAAATTGGTTATTTAGCATTTTTGGAGGGATTTTTTCCCCAGTTTAGCAGAAAAAAATATTTTTCTCATAATTATTGTATCCAAATCTTATTGGTGACTAATCTTTAAGTGATTTTACAAGGTACAACTTTACATCCACAGTTAATTATGAAATTATGGTAAGTGAGATAGTTTTACATCCACCAACAAATTGAAATTGAAAATATCTATCACGATATTTATGATCTTACATAATAAGACTAACTTTTTCTCAGAGATTGCAGTTAAAGTTTGTGTTTTACTCTGAAAGTATGTATATCAATAGAGCTTTTATTTCCGAAAGAATAAAATTGAAAACTAAAATATCTTTTCAGGAAGGGACCATAGGTAATGACCTGGTTGTGAAACCAGTACCTACAGCCATTCTTGTACCAGAAGATGGATTTGTCGATGATGAGATGTTCTTGGATGAGGACGAAAGTTACGAACTAAACAGAAACAAAACACTCAACTCATCTCAAGCATTTTCTAATAAAGCTCCTCCAGCTCCGAGAGGTGGCGCTCATGTCATATACAGGGGACCAGCTGCTTCCAATGATTCACACAGCGATTTCCGTAAGATAAATTTTGTAAATTCGTGTGCAATTTGAGAATTTTTATCAAAACATAACAACTGTGTTTTAAAATCATTGCATATAAAAAGTACTTTTCTTGAAGAATGAAAATCTTTAAAAAGTAATCTCGTTTACTTTTAAACAATTCATAAATTAGCTTTACTTTTCTTTTGAATTTCAGCTCATTAAAATATTCCATATTATAAACCTAATTGCCAGTGAATACATAATATTTAAAATATATTGCAACAACATGAAGGTAGTTATCTTTTTTTGTAAAACACATGTTTTACAAAAAACGTAAAATGTAGTTTTTTGTAAAATGTTTTGTAAATAGTATGTTTGCGTAAATTTTGTCACAATGTATGATGAACATTCATTAAACCGTAATTTAGTATTGTGTCATGAAACAATCTCATTTCTTTATTGTTCCCAGTGTCTGGTAAGTGAAAAATACCCCAAAAATTTCTGTTAAGTACTTTCCAAATTTATAACTATTCATCTGTTATGTTGAGTAATATTAATAATCAAAAATACTTGTATTTACATCTCTAAAAGATAGTCACAACTTGAGTAATAAGGCTTTTTATAAAATGAGCATGATTATACAAATTCAGAAAAACTATTGTTAATTATAATACATTTAATTCTAAAATTCACTTCTAGTTTTTATGATTGTCAATAATCTTTTTAAGCTATTTTGTATTTTAGTTTTTCCTTTAAAAATTCTAATATATTATTAAAAGTTTTATTGTTGTGAATAAAATACTCTTCATACTTTTACATAAAAAATTTGTAAGTTTTAAAGACATTTTTAAAACAAGGTTTCCTTGATTAGATTAATATTTTTGAATGTTAAAACTTTAAAATACTTTTGATTCCAAATATTTTTATGTATTATAGAGCATATTATTTTGTTTGCTTAAAAAGGAAAAAAAATGCGAATGTATTTTATCTACGTTTTTTTTTTACATACATGATGTATTTAAATATAAAATAATCCTTTGTCTCTTAATTTAGTACCATTAGATTCTGTTCGAAACAAGTATAATTGGAACACAGCTACCAGCAATGCAAGGTTGAGATTCGGTCAACGTTTTAAAAGAGCTACGGCGCCTGCTTCTGTGTGGCCGGAGATTCTATTGTTGGTTGACTACGGCAGTTTTGTGCTTCATGGCCTCAGCAGTCGACACATCAAAAGATATTTTGTCAGTTTCTGGAATGGGGTAAATAGAAGTGCAAATAGCATTTTTGGTATCCTATTAGCATTGTTTATTGTATTTGCTTGATTGCCTTTTTGCTTGATGACAGTTATTTGTTATAGTTCCATTAATTTTCACTTCTATTATTACAATCAGGAAATAAACAAAATTATAAATTAGAAACTAATTCCTTATTCGGTGCTTTATTCTTTTATATTTAATTTCGTAAAATGATTGTGAATAATTGTGATGGTGATATATTATGATTAATTTGATTAAAAAATTATGAATAAATTCATGAAACAATATGTTTATAAAAAATGTGATTAATACTTTTATTTTTAATAATCAATCTCTTAGAACTTCATAATAATCTTATGGTCTCATTCGCTTTTAGTATATTTTAATATAAAGAAGTAAAATTTTCAAATACTTAAGTTATCAATACTATTATTTGTACACTTTATTTATATAGTTTCTTGATTTACTGGAAACACGTTTATTAGTATGTATTCTAAAAGGAAATAAAAAAAAACTTTTAAAAGGAAGCTGAAAAGTGATAGTACTGAATATTCATTATGTTTGTTCTAAGTGATTGCATTGTATTGAATTCATTAAAACCAAAGAAAAAAATAAAAACATTACTTCAGAGTTATAAAACATACATTATCATTTGTTGCTATCGAATAAAAAACATACAATTTTAGTGAGGAGAACAGATGGAATATTTAATACTAAGTTAAACCTATAAAATTTATTAGAATATAAATTGTTACAAGTTAAAGGCTCGTTGAATTTTATCGCTGCAGTTAATAATGCAATTCAATTATTAAAAGAATACAATATTATAGTTTCACATAAAGGGATATTTGAAATTATAGTCCTGAGACAGAATTTAATCTTAGAAGTTTTACGGAGAGGGTTTAACACACAAATATAGGAACATAATAATAACACACTTGAAATCTCGCGCGCGGTTTAGAATAAACATTCAAGCCTTTTTGAGCTTTCTTTATAAAGATTGTTTCCTCATCAAATTTAAAAAAAAATTATTTTCTTCCATAAAAGGACAATTAAAGATACATGTATGAAAATATTTATTCTGTCCGATAGTAGTAGGAATTTTAGTATTTAGATCTCATTTGCCTTTGATGTTAATTAAGTAATAAATGACATAAATTTGCCTAGTTTTTAATTTTTCCGATTAAAAGAAATTGCCAAAAATTTAAAATATCTTCTTAATTTATAGTTGAAAAATCAAAGTAAAATTTCAACTTTTTATGGTTTGAGGACTAAAATAGAACTTTAATTAATATTTAGTTTTATCAAATAAAGTAAGATAAGTCATTTTATTTCAAATATGTTTTCCATTATTCGTTAAAGATGCATCAATACAGAGCTTTAATAACACTTTTAAAGTATTTACACAATTGAAAAATGTTTTATTTATGTTTTCCAGGTAGATCTAAGGTACAAGGCTTTGTCGAGTCCTCAAATTAGGATAAGCTTAGCTGGAATAATTGTGGCGAAAGTAAGCTTTATGTTATATTTCTTTCTGTCGTGTGAATCTTTTCAAATTATATTTGCGAATAGTGTTATTTAATTTTTTGTTTTTAAATAATTTTAATACTTCTTCGCTTTTCCAAACATATTTTCCTTTTATTCAATTTTTTCTACAAATAGTTTACATTTTTTTTCCTCATTTAAATGAATTATTCTCAAATATTAAACAATAATCAAGTCAATTAAAAGAATGACAATTTAAATTCTAATAAACAAATTTGTTTGTAATTTTTTTTATATCAGTTGATATTCCATTATCTAATAGCTCACTTTTATTAATTAATTTTTCTTTTAATTTTCAGAGCAAGGATGCCACACCTTACTTGGAGCGCAACAGACTGCCGAGTCCGAATCGTGATGCAATTGACGCTGCTGCCGCACTCACAGACATGGGCAAATATCTCTACCAAGAGAACCGACTGCCCGCCTATGACATGGCTGTCGTCATGACCAAACTGGACATGTGCCGGAAGCAGTTCGGGGTTGGACGATGCAGCAGAGGCACAGCAGGTAATCTTTTTGGCTATTATTTCTGCGACATTAACTCTTATTAGAGGTTGCTTGCTAAAATCATTTGGGGAAAATTGATATTGTCTTTATGAATTGCATGTTGCTATTACATGCTCATTTACTCATTTCATTTGTAGGATTTGCTTACGTCGGAGGAGCGTGCGTTGTTAACAAGCGACTGGAGAAAGTGAACAGCGTGGCTATAATTGAAGACAGCGGTGGATTCAGTGGAATCATCGTGGCAGCCCATGAAGTCGGCCACCTGTAAGTAATTTGTTAACTTGTATATTTATGATTATTTTAAGCATTTACTATAGTAATATAGAAGAAACAATCACAGCTGAAAGTGCACCATGCAGAAGAAAAACAACTAATTTCAAGTATGGATATATATTTAAATTACGAACATTTTATCTATAGAATCGTTGATAAAGATGGTATGGTGATACATAAAAAATTATTTAAAATTTAGAAATTTTTATTTGTTAATTTGTGTTGATATTAGGTGATAGGATCAATATGGTTTTAAATAATATTCTTTGAAAATCCAAATACTCATTAACTATTTGACAAAATTTTATGTAATGAACCTGTCTCTACAAATTACAAAAAATAATTTTTATCGATAAATTTTTTTCTGAACAGCATTAATTAAATTTATAAAAAGAAGTGGAAATCTGCTTAGAATGCTTAATATATTTTATCACATTATGTTAATAATTTTTCTCTGTTAACGGTTTTAAAAAAGAACAATATCATAAGTGTTTCATGTTACTGTCTTTTGCTCTTTTTTAGAACTGAAAATATTCCAATCTCAATGTTTTCTATGTTTTAAATGAACTAGATCACATTTTGTATTATATTCTATTCTTTTTTTCAAGATGTTTTTTAATGAATAATTAATTTATACATCCAAATGAAAGTTTCTTCCCCGTTGTAGCAAAAATATTATCTCATTGATGCCACGAAAAATGCTGAGAAGTGCTGTGTTCGTATGACCAAGTGATATTTGCTCTATGCTAGATACAATTGTATTAATAATACCATTGACCTAGGAGGTCCTTTACGTGTTAAGTTCCTCAGGGTTCAATGTCATTCCAGTAATGTATTATAACTTAGAGAGAAGGTTGACAATTCTAGTGTAAACCTCTTAATTTGAAAGGGTTTCAAAATTACGAGAAAATTAGTTGTAGTTAGAGGCTCTGGTACTCAGAAATAGCTAGCCGAAATTTCAACATTTCAGTATATTTTGATTGCTTGTGATGCAATAGGGATAGTGCTTTTGTCTTATGCTTTGAACCAAAACAATTTGTAAAGCTCTAGCCTACTTAATTCTTAATTCAATTTCAATATTTTTTCTTTTCAGCTGTAATTTGTAAATTTAGATTTTAATGGAGGTACTACATTTAAAGAGACATTTTAAATAGGTATGCAATACAAAATAAATGGACATGACTCATTCAAAAAAGCTACACCATCATGATTTGATATTTTAATTTAATCATATTTTTTTATAATATTTAAAAAAAATCTTAGAACCGCTAACCATATAATTTTTATTTATTCTCAGATATGAAATTATTTAATTATCAGTTTGTTTCCGAGAATAGTTCAGATTTAGAAGGAAATTTCAATTTGTGAAAAAATCGGATATCTTGCTCATGATTGATGATTTCTTTAATGTTTAGCAGATGATTTTGTGAAAGGCCTAAATGAGTTTATTTTTTAATTACATTTTCCACTTCTTAGTTTGGGATGCGTTCATGATGGATCACCACCGCCTAGTTACCTGGGTGGCCCAGGTGCAACGAGATGTCCATGGGAAGACGGTTTCATCATGAGTGACCTGAGGCACACAGATCGGGGGTTCCGGTGGTCACCCTGCAGCGTTGAGCAATTCAAGCATTTCCTCAAGTAAGTACACATCTCTTTTATGTTGAATTCTTTGTGATTTGGATTCTTTTACGAGTTTTATTATTTTCCTTAGTGTGTCACAATCAGTTATTTATTATGGCGTTGCAACTGATGCACCACTTTACATTTACAACCAAATACCATTATGAAACTCAATCTAAATTCTCGTATAATTATCACTTGCATTATTGGTTCAAAGTTTAATACTTGTTCTTTTTTAGTGGTGAAACAGCGTCATGCCTTTTCAACTATCCTGATGATAATAAGCTGCTGGCACGAGAATTACCAGGAACTATGCTAACCCTGGATGAACAGTGTGAAAGAGACAGAGGAACGCAAGCCTGTTTTGTAAGTAGTTATTCCTGTGTTCACCATGATTTCAAAATAACTTCACATTTTAATACTTTCTGCTTTATATAAATAAAGAAGGTAATTATAAATATAAACTGTTTTATAATTCCATTAGTTAAATATCAGATAGAATGTTTCAAGTAAAAGTTCTTAAAAATAATAACGTTTTAAATGTTAAAAAGACATTCTACGTTATTCCTATATATTTATCATTGTTCAAATACAAGTATTCATTAAAATGTTTATATGTAGCACTTTTAGTTTGGTTAAAAGATGACCAAAATAAAGGTACTATTTTATGACTAATTAATATAAAATTAATTAGTCATAAAAAGTTGTTTGGCATAAAATATAACTAATAGAAAAAAAATTATTATCAATATCATAAATATATTCCATGAATTTATTGTAGTCTCGTAAAAATTGTTAATTTAATATTCTTTTAATTTCAGTTTTCAAACCAAAATTAATTCAATTCAATTTTAGTTTCAAATACATTTACGTAATTGTTTTGCAGACTTCAGGTTAAACATATTTTTTCTTCATATTTATGAAGGTCTATTTATGTTATAGATAATTTATCTTCGTATTTTGATTTGCATACTTTATACAAAGTGTAAAATATATATATTAGAAAACAGCTTACTTGAGCATTAATTTTTGAGAGAAACAAGGATGAATCATCACAATTAAAAATTAATTGCCATATTTTTATGATGATTAGTTTAAAATATTACATGATTTATTATGCATGATTTTTATTTGTACTCAATTAAACTATAGCATAAGGAATTACAGGTTTTGCACTGATGCTAAGATACAACTTTATAAAAAGTAACGTAATTTTGAGCATCTAAATTATTAAATTAGACATAAGAAGAGGATTCCTCTTACTCAAAATGTTTTTTAACTTTAAAATTATTCAGGGGGGAAAGTTATTAAATCAAGAATATGTAGAATTTTTTCTGCTAAATATTGTTTAACAAGCTTAAAAAGAGCTTCATCCAATGAAAAACTTTG